>JANJGK010003486.1:25000-82500 GCA_039081455.1 Macrobrachium rosenbergii
TAGGTTAATTATTCCTATTTTTTTCATTAAAAATAACAGGAATCATTACTTCTAAGTACCTATACGATAGTACTCAAAATTTTTACCTTTTCAAGTTTTTCCCTAAAATAGTTTGACTGGTTAATTTGAGGGTTAAAGGTGTCATTTGGATTATTAGTAAATGTTTCTTTGCTTTTTTCTTTGCCTGGTCTCTACTAAAATGTACATTCATTCTCTAGTAGGTCATAACACACAGGATAGACACTCGCCATCAAATCTACAGCTTTAACGTCAATTCCGCAGTATTATGTTCTTTGCAGCTCCAAACTTGAATTGCTGAAAAGAATCCCATGGTGTTCTCGACGCAGACGAACTGTTTAGCATATATTCTAAAAAGCGTTCCCTGGTCGGAAACGAGATTTGTATTCACTAAATGAACTGCATGGTTTAATGTGATAGAGAGAGAGAGAGGAGAGAGAGAGAGAGAGAGAGAGAGAGAGAGAGAGAGAGAGAGAGAGAGAGAGAGAGAGAGAACTTTACTAAACTAAAAAAGTGACAAAGGAAAGGCGAAGAATTTCTGACATGCTTAGAGAAAGAGATGAACAAAAATACGATGCCAGGAAATTAACAGAGTTACATAGGCAGCATCTCTCTCTCTCTCTCTCTCTCTCTCTCACGCACACACTCACACAGATGGTGCAAGTCTCTCGGAGTATTATCGATTGTTGGAAGTTAAATGTAGATTTTAAAGGCCTTTGGGCTCAACATAAAATATCTATGTCAGATTGTCTAAACCTTGGATATCGTGAAGTATTCCCTTATGAAGAGAAAATTATTGGGGCATTCCAAATTTATAGGGGGGATGATGACGTCTTCAAATTAAGTTAAAACTTTTTTTGAACCGTTAAAGATATATAGAAGATATAAGTCAATACAGACGAAACTAGCGTAGAGTATTTTTCTTCCTTTTGATTAAGTTAGTTTTCATTCACTCCTGTTCTAATTTAATTTTTCATTATGCTCACCAGATTTAGTCTCGACGACAGAGGAGTCGGAATTAAATTTTCTGCGGGGGAATGTCATATAATATGCATAGCTGTGGCCCCCCTGCTAAAAAAAAAAAAAAAAAAAAACACTAAAAGTTTTTTTCTTTTTGGATGTCGGAAATTGCCCCTTCTTCATGTGTTGGTCTCGGATTTTATATAAGTACACCGAATACCTTATTCTGTAGCTTGAGAGGCAATCTTGGTGCTCAGCAGAATAGTCTGAAAAGTCATTGGTTTTACTCTTTTGTGAACCGTATATAATCAAAATGAATATCCGCCCTTAGTTAGTAAAATGTAACAGGCACTACAGGAAATATTATGGTACTGAAACCTTTTATATCCTCTGAAAGGGACATATTCATTCTGGAATAAAAATTATGCTTTGCATTAATAATTTATTTTTGTTGGTACGGGAAACAACATCAAACGCTGACAGCTATTTTGCATTTTTGTGTGAGTTGAAATCATGACAACTCAAAAACATTACATGGGAAGATGCTCATCACTGTTTCTGTATGATAAACCATATATGCACACAAAGAGGTCTTTTGAATATATGCCTTTTGTTTTACAGACTAGTTTTTCGGTTCAAATTGCAACTTCAAATTTATCTTTCTTATTTAATTCAAGTTCTAGAATAATCAGTACTACGATTATAACTCGTTTAATACATGGCAAATATTTATAATTTGGTTCATAGCTATTGTTATGAAGGCCTTATTATGTAGTCAGTAAAGAAATATGATTTGCTTTAAAAATTCCTATTTTGTTATTCGAAGTGTTAATCAGCTACAGAGTGATTTCCATAATATTCGGATTTCCTCTATGCTGCCTTCTGTTTTCTTAGCAGAGCTGAGTAAAGTACTTATCTTAAATTATGCAATGCTACACAGAAGCTGTACAGAGAATGGGCATCACCCATTAACGAAGAATTATTGCCAACAAATTAGATGTAAACTGTGGCGATATCATCTCATTCCTTCAGCATGAAAACTGAACCAGAAATGACGTAGGGTAATTTTAGCGATGTTCATTAAAAGAAATGCAAAACCTACAGAAACATTCAAGTATTTTATTGGTTGTTTCCCGAACCGCGCATAATTAGGTCCTTACTTTATTGACAAAAGAAAATATATAAACAAAAATATAACTAAGCACCAAAATATGGCAATGTAGTTTTCCAATATAACTTCAAGTACAATATACACACTGTAGAGACTATTGCACATACTGTATATGTTCCGAACATCATGAATAAAGTCATTCCATCTGTATACAGGCTATGCTGCCAGGAAACCTCGATATATAGCTTACACAATATTTAACTATTTGAGTCTGTACAATTACAGTCCCACATCAGGTTGTGGGCATAAAATTACTACTAATAATGTAGGTTCCTTGGCATTATTAAGTAATTCTTTAAGTTTGTCAATGTCGTAATTTTTATTTGGTTGGTTGTATAAATTATAAATTACATAATGATTGTTTTTTATTCGAATTTTAATATCTGCCCCTCAACAATTAAAAACGTATAAACATGAAAGAAAAATTCCCCACCTATCCTGAACATTAAATGTTAAGGATATAGGCTACGAATATAAGAAATATTGGAACATTTCGCCAAAATGGTAGAAGAGAGAGAGAGAGAGAGAGAGAGAGAGAGAGAGAGAGAGAGAGAGAGAGAGAGAGAGAGAGAATGCTCTCGTGAAACTTTTGTAAAATAATGCCGCGAGAACATACAAACACGCGCTAGCGCTAGCACACACACACATGTATATATATATATACAGTATATATACATATATATAATATATATATATATATATATATATATATATAATATATATATATATATGAATTTTTATCATATCACCGTGACATTTTTTAAACAAACATTAAGCTACAAATGTCGTTTAATATCCAATTCGCGCTACTTCAGGAATACATACATACATACATACATACATACATATATATATATATATATATATATATATATATATATATATATATATATAATATATATATATATATATATACAGTATATATTGTATATATATATATATATATATATATATATATATATATATATAATATATATATATATATATATTATATATATATATATATATATATATATATATATATATATATATATATTCACGTATTTTCATTCCCCCCTCTTAGCCAGCCAGATATATCGATTTTTTAAATAAAAGAGCTTCTCAGTTAACTGGTAGGCTAGGATTTGCTGGCGGGAAAGAAGGATAGCGCCCTATTTTGAATTCAGGTAGGACAATGACACACCTTAGCTTTCTCCCCCCTCACCCCCCCTCAATCACGTGAACAGTCGATGCATTTCCTTCGTTAGGTTAGGAGAGAGACTAGGAAGTTCGTTAAGCCTAAAAGGCGAAAGCCTTTCCGAGGGGCCTACTACTTTCAGCCTTAGGGACTTAGTTATAAGGCCTCTTTCCCTGTGACCCTTTTACTGGCTTAAGACTTGCTTTCAGATGTGCCCTACTTGCGCACGAACAAACGCACTCGGAGATGTTTTTCGGACCAAGAGGCTAGGCGAGACACAGCAGAGACCAAGGTCTTGGCAGAGACGCGCTCAAAACCCCGGCACGAGAGGACGTATAAAACCTTCTCCTGTCTTTCCTTTGTTTGGTGATAGACAAAGCGCCAGCAACCCAGTTTGTCTTGCAAAGAGCTCATGCAACAGCACAAGGAATCCTGCTTCGCGCATCAGTCAACCAAGCCTTGTAAATAAGTCCCCTGGAATACTGCCATATAGAAAATACAAGTAAGTCTAGTTAGTGGCCCGTTGCAATTAAGAAACCCCGTCAGCAGGTTAATTCACGCTTATTACGATCAACGTGCTATTGACGTCCTTGTGAATTTGATTCCTGTATCATTCTTACTTTTGTTGTTTGCTGGCCTCTTCAATTCCCAGCGTCATTTCATTGTTTCATGTATATATAAATTCATTGTAACGTAAATTACTCCCTCATTTCTCATGGCGACCTTACAATATTTGATCTAATTGGGTAAATAAGGTATGTGGAAAAAACCTCCTCTCTGCATTTTGTTTACAGACTGTTATTCTCCCTTGGCCCATCTGGCAGTATCGAAATTAAAGTAAACTTCTTCCTTCCTCCAAGGACCCCCGGTTTGTAAGAATATATATATATATATATATATATATATATATATATATATATATATATATATATATATATATATATGTATGTATATATATATATATATATATATATATATATATATATATATATATCAAGGAACTGAATAATATGTTATACTTTTCTCTTGCATAAAAGATTCATCAGAAACTTAGTGAGGAAGTAATTACTTAATCACTGCAAGAGCTTTGGCTGAGGATTGAGAAGAAATTCCTCTAATTTTGTAACATAATCGTGGCAAATGGATATGTTACAAAATTAGAGGAATTTCTTTTCTAACAGACAGACAGACAGACAGAGATACCTGTAGCTTCAGGAATTACTCAGCAATCCATTTGCCACGATTATGTTACAAAATTAGAGGAATTTCTTCTCAATCCTCAGCTAAGGCTCTTGTAGTGATTAAGTAGTTACTTCCTCACTAAATTTCTGATGAATCTTTTATGTAAGAGAAAAAGTATAACCTATATTATTCAGTTCCTTGACCTTTCGTCTCTGGCTACTTAGACGGTTTCAGTCTAAAACCTGTCCTATATTTCCGTGGCATTATTGTAATACCTTACATTTCAAAATTTTCATTTTATCTCTCTCTCTGAGTGGTGGAGTCGTGGAAACATTTCCTTGATATCCATCGTGACTATTTCTGTTTTATAGTCAACGTCATGGCCACTTCCGGGATCAAGTGGTCACAGATACATAAAATTAAGGAGTGAATGCAGAGTAAGGGGTCAGGGCTACTTTAGGCCTAGTAGGCATTTCTGAAGCAGGCATTTCAGAGGGAATACGATCTACCCAGACTTACCTCTACCTGACCTAACCTCGGACGCCGTGTCCTAACCTGGACCCCCTCTCCCTCTCCCCTAAAGTATTTCGTGACCCCTATTACACGCAAAATTAACTATGAGATCGTACGTCTTGCCGTGACTACAAGTTCACACGGAACAGTATCACAGTAGTCGTCTGTTCTGCGTCTCAAAATAAGCTTAATTAAGATTCATTAGCCATGTTTTTCGCCGATGAAATAAGGTAATCAATTATAATAAAAAAAAGAAAGGATTTGCTTGAAAGATAAATGTTGGCTACCTGTCATTTTCGTATTTAGTTTCTGTCATGGCTGACTGCTTATTCGCGTTTATCACGGTATGCATTATGTTCTTTACTGTCGTGTTCACATTTCACACGGGGATTGTCTTAGTGTTTGGGTAATCTCCCTACTTCTCCCTCTCTTTCTATATATATATATATATATATATATATATATATATATTATATATATATATATATATATATATATATATATATATATGTATAGGTTGGTAAAATAGCATTACAACTAGAGAACCAGAGCTATGGAATTTTTGCACGATAATAATAATAATAATAATAATAATAATAATAATAATAATAATAATAATAATAATAATAATAATAATAATAATAATAATAATAATAATAATAATAATCTATAAGTAACGGTACATTTTTAAAATCAGATATCCGAGTAAAATAATAGCAAATTCTTTCTAGAATTCCCTGATTATTCACAAGTATTCGTAACTCAAATATGGCTCAAAGCGAGATGAATGGCGTTCAGCAAAAACCATCAATCATTGGTATTAAAACGTAAATCTGTAACAAAGAATTGGCCTTTCGGCACTTTTCCCCTCATGACAAATGATCATTATTTGGTCAGCGGGGACCAGTATGCCTAGTCCTGGGTCAAACATATATCATAATAATCGTATAGATAGAGTACGTTACATTTAGCAGACAGCTATTTGGAAATATTGCGGTACATTTGTCAGAAGTCTGCGATTCAGGAATAGTACGATGCGTAGGACAAAATATTTTAGAAAGTGTGATATATTCTGAAAAATTATGAACTTGGCAACCTGACGAACAGAAGGGGTTGAATTAACAGTAGTTCGATACAAAACTGATAGCGTAGAGATACTATAATAATAATAATAATAATAATAATAATAAATAATAATAATAATAATAATAATAATAATAATAATAATAATAATAATTATTATTATTATTATTATTATTATTATATTATTATTATTATTATTATTATTATTATTATTATTATTATTATTCGGAGGGTAACCCCAGTATTCTTATGGAATAAGCCTACACGGGCCAATGATTAGAAATTCAAGCTTCCAAACAAGTATGGTGTTTATTTAAAAGAAATTACAGAAGATAATAAACAAAAACAGAAAGAAGAGATCAGTTATTAGAACTGAAAAAAAACAGATAGATGAATGAATTAGTAAATAGAGAGCTAAAAATATGAATGAATTGTTAAGATAAAAGGTGAATTGTTAAAGTGCAGTAATGCAAGTTTTTAATCGGAAATAGAACGATACGTTGGCTTAGTACTCATTTAAAACCCGTGTTTATGAAATGAAGGTGTTTTACCTCTAACATGGGAAAATAACTAAATCATATTCTAGGTGTGTGTCAAAAAATAACTGAGTTTTTCTAGGCTTCGTATAAAAATAGCCATTGAATTGTTATTCCGGTACTGCAGAGATTTAATCGGAGGTTTTACTGTAAGGTTTATGCATTTTAATTAAAACTGCGATAGAAAGAGAGAGAGAGAGAGAATTCTTATAAAAGGTACAGTACATCTAATCCACAAATTAAAGCATTGGTTTTACCTTTTATCTGAAATTAATCATTAATTGAACCGACTTGAAATCTGAAGTTTCTTTTTCTTAATCATTTACCAGTTACATTAAAATCATTATTTATAACGAGAAAAAGTGAGTTATAATGTAGCTTATATATATATATATATATATATATATATATATATATATATATATATATATATATATATATATATAAAAACATATATATGTATATATATATTATATATATTATATATATATATATATATATATATATATATATATATATATATATATAATATATAGCGTGCTAACTGTGAAATTTTCTTCTTGACTGAGGAATCTTTGTTGGCATTTGTGTTCGTTAATTAATAGCTTATATGTAATACTTTCGAGCGCAACTAACAACAGCAGTATTGGTACACTGTAAGTTTCCGTCATTACTTTTTTTTTCTTAAATAAATAAATGGTCTAACTTTCCCCTTCGCTTTTTTGTTATCAATAGCAAATGCTCCTAGAGATTCATATTCCTCTGTCAGTAGAAAACAAAAGATATGGAGCACAAAGCACATCAGGATGCTTCAAAATCACTTGCAGGGAGGAGTGAAAACAAACATATCATTGGTAGATTACGTCAGACCCGAACAATTCTATGAGAGGGAGTAAGAACATTTATTGTTGAAATTACCATCTGTCCTTCATTCAGGCCCTGGTATATTACACTCTGTTACGGGTATTGTTTTCTTTGCATAATAACAGATTATACCTTAAATGAAACTGAAAACTCGTAAGAAGCAAAATCCGTTTCCTTATTAGAAATTATGTCAAAAATCCGGAAAGTGTTTTCCTTAAACTAAGCTCACTTTTTAGTTTTCGGTAAGAAAACTACTGAGATGGCTTTCCGTCCGTCAGCACTTTTTCTGTCCTCACTTTTTCTGTCTGCCCTCAGATCTTAAAAACTACTGAGGCTTGAGGGCTGCAAATTGGTATGTTGATCATCCGCCCTTCAATCATCAAACATATCAAATTGCAACCTTCTAGCCTTAGTAGTTTTTGTTTTATTTAAGGTTAAAGTTAGCTAAAAATCCTGCGTCTGGCAGCGCGATAGGACAGGCCACCACTAGGCCATGGCTGAAAGCTTCATGGGCAGTGGCTCATACAGAAAACTCGATTGCACCGAAGAAACTTAGCGCATTTTTTAACTTGTTTATTATCAGGTTTACTTATTCCAACCTTTTCCTTCTTAGCCATAAATTTCGTGACATTTTGAAAACTGTTACTTTCATCACAGTATTTTTAACATAATTTTGTGATTAGGTAACTAAGAGAACTCGATCCTTGTTTACATGAATATCATGCAATCGTAGGCAGCAGTTTCATATTCTTTTTATGTGCTAGAGAACTAAGAGTTTAGTCATTATTTGAATAAGCATAAACGTCAGAAAAAAATACTTCTACCGGATTCAAATAATATAATACCAATGACAAGGAGAGATTTATCATGAGATTATCTGTCACTTTATGACTAACGATATTTTTAATGAGTAATGATATTTTTAATGATATTTTGAATACATTACCGAGAATATTTTCAGTAACAAATATCTAAAAGTAGTGAAGGAAGAATATTTTGGTTATGCAAATTGTTAGTTTCGTGATGAGAGGTAATTTTCTCCACCTGTATATTCAGTTAATCTGGAGACCACATGAATCCTGATAGGTAAGTAAATCGGGCTGCAGTGGGTTTTTTTTTTATTAGATTGATGGAATCATCTTACGTCTGCAAATCTGCTTTCATGTCGCATTCATTAGGATTAGCCAGGCAATGTCGCATAATGTCCATGCATATACGGGTCAGATCAGAAAAGCTGGACACGACGTTGAACGTGATTATGAGCTATAGAGGTTAATATATAAGTCATGCTGCTCTGAAAAGTATTTGTTGTCGTCTTCCCTAGAATATGACTCCTCACACGCAATAGACAAAGATTTGCAAGGCGACATAACAATCGTACTCAAGATTCAAGCTTCTTGTGATGAAATTATGTAAATGTTGAAAGATAAATTGTAAGCATGCAGAAAGCTTCAAGAGCACGTTGTTGCCGAATCATATTTCCATTTCGTTTTCATAAGCTCGTCTTATATTTCGTTGAATTAGGTTTCTTAAAACAAGCTGCTTGTGATCTGACAAATATGGCTAATCGGTGGCCGGTAATTTGACTCCCGGTAATTTGACTCCGGTATTTTGACTCCCGGTATTTTGACTCCCAGTAATTTGACTCCCGGTCATTTTGATTCCCGGTAATTTCACCCCCACTTTTTTCCTTTCTTTTTTCGTTGAATATACAACTTTTAATCTTTCTTTTTTAGTTCAAAAAATTAACTCCCCGTATTTTTACTCCGGTATTTTGCTTCCCAGTAATTTGACTCCCGGTCAATCTGACTCCCAGTAATTTCACTCCCACTATCAGAAAAAAGGTTCTGTTAATTCTCAGTTTCATAATCATCATCATTTACCGTCTAAAAAAAAAGTAAATAGATAAAAGAAGAAGAAAAACAAAACAAAAAATTTACGAAACAGGAAACAAGTAAAAAGTACATAATTTTAGTAATAGAATTGCTTGTTTACATGCACGCTAGGCAGTTGACTAAAATTATCGCTCTATGGAGACTAACTGAAACTATCTCTACCACTTTGTAGTTTGTATTTCGACTCTTCAAGGTTTACCAGTCCACATCAACATCTTACTTCTTTGTTTATTACTTTAAAAGGAAATATACGGTCACCATGCCTTATGTTTTTAACAGCACCCGGGGAGGAAAGAAACTTGTGGATAACATGAACTACTGTATATATATGAGAAACATAAACTAAATGGTGACGGATCCAAGACTTCAGCACTGGAAATGTGAAATCAAGTCCTGCAAAGCTCGAGTCCACACTATGACGCATGATGAACATTATGATACAATCAAGAACGTCGGTGAACATCATCACAGTTCGTGTGCTTCTAAACCGAAAGTGCGTAAAACTTTAGCTGAACTAAAATCACAGGCATCTGCCTGCCAGGAATCTTCTCGTTCATTAATTTCGTCTCTTTGTGAAAAGCTTGATGAAAATGAAATGGCTCTTATGCCCTCAACTGTGCGTGTAAGTCGTAATGTAAGGAACTGGCGTCAAGCAAAAGTGTTATCTCATACTTTGGTATGATTACATTTTATCCATTTTAGATATTACATGCATGCTTTGTATTAATAAAAGATGTTAACATGGCTTTTAGTATTATTCGTTTTTCTTTCATTTTTAGTTAATATGTATCAACTTGTTTTTCTTAAAAAAAAAATACTTTATTTTTTTAACTAAACAAGAAAGATTAAAAGTATATTCAACGAAAAAAGAAAGGAAAAAGTGGGAGTGAAATTACCGGGAATCAAAATGACCGGGAGTCAAATTACCGGGAGTCAAAATACCGGGAGTCAAAATACCGGAGTCAAATTACCGGGAGTCAAATTACCTAGAACCGGCTAATCGATTATTCCCAGCTAATACTCCGTATGCCATAATCTTCATGCTGAAGTTGAAACAAAGCAGCTTGTCTGGTGTAACACTAACCGACTTTTCAAGAAACACATCTTTCCATATCCCGGGAATCACTGCGAACACGACCCCTTGGTAAATCGGAAAAGATAGCATGGGGATGAAAAACTACCAGCTCAAGTCTCCGTAAAAGCACGGGACAGGTGGATAACAGACGGTTTATGTGATATCGAAAGCATAACGATTATATTTCTCCAGCTTAGTGTGGTTTTAGAAATAATTTATATGGTTTATCATGGTTGTGTTACTTTAAAACGCCATTATTATTATTATTTTTTTTTTTAAAGAGTATGCAACATGACGTGGAGACATGACGATTCAAAGATATTTATGCCTGCAAGTATAGCAGATACTCAGTTTTTATCTAAGTCTTATTAAAAGCTCCTGGGACATTAACCATGAATAGGGTGATCTTTATGAAGCAAAAGATATTAAGAGGAAGGCATCCAGTACAAGAGCGATCGAAGTATTACCGTCTTTTCATTATTAATCAAGAAATCACAAAGATTAGGTCTCTTAAGCCTTATTTTTATTTTGTTACTGAAGTTTTTTTTTCTATTTTCATTTAATGAGGTCTGCCAGACAACCATGTTACAAACCACTGAACTGCATAATTTTGCGTACTGGGTTACGGCAATATTTGGGGTATTGTCAGAAAAGGAAAGATTCGGTTTCTTTCTAATGCACAATATATACCAGTGCAGAAAGTCGCGATCAAATATATTACCGGGTGTTGTTGCTATAACAATAAACAAACACCATACATTACGGATGGAAGAAATTTTATGAGCGATTCAAAAACAACATCGAAACTTTCTTAATTATCTGCCCTTTTATATCACGACTCTTTTATATCATGATTCTTATAGCTCAATTGTGAAATTCAAATAAACGCATAAGATTCTACCAATAAACCTCCATCAATAAAAGCAAAACAGAAAGTACTGGGATCCGATCTACAAAAAGATATTTATCTAGTACTTGTTACAGATTAGATAAGAATTAGCATTCCGACTGAATTCAGATGAATAATGTTTCACTGAAAGTATTCAATATCCATTTTTGATAGCTCTATAACATTAATCAGAAGGAATTTTCATATATAATAGAACACAAATTCATCCTCGTAATAGAGTTATTGACAAGTGACGGCATATAAGATCCATTGCGTGTTGCAAACTTCCAAACAGATGATAATCCAATCAAGAGACAAGTGCTCTTGTCTCCCGGGACAAGACTTAGTATGAGTTAACCTCGCTTAGGGTCTGGACATTATTTTAATTCTAAAATTCCCTTTCAGTGATCAGGGAATCCTTGTGACTTGGGTCTCTCTGAGAGGCCTAACGCTCATTCGACTTTGTCGTAATCCGTCACTGTCTCAAATAGAGACGAGGATATTAAAGACTAGAGCCATTGTCATTATTCGAAGAGGTGTGATCTGCTTAGGAATACGTCGTAGTTCCTTGAGATATACGCGAATATACATTCTATTTGCGTTATGAATTTCATGCTAATATTTGGATATGGGAATAAAATATATTAGCAATGTGCACCGGTAAGAAAGGGGAGTGTCTCCCTCGGAGTTATCATTCGATATTCAGTATATATATACTCATACATACGCGCATATATGTATATATAGACATATGTATATGTATATGTAATATACAGACCTATATATATATATATATATATATATATATATATATATATATATATATATATATATATATATATATATATATATATATATATATATATATATATATAAAATAAATACATCCATAATACATACATATACACATATGTATACACACATATATACATATATATTTGTGTGTGTAGGTATATGTGGTAAAATCTGCCTTAAAATAGAATGTGTTTCGGAAGGTCCTCAGTTGACATTAAAAATTTCTTTTCTGAATAATTGCATTAAGGCCACTTCCGGACAGAAATCTGAAAATTACCAGCCAAGCCACCGGTTATTGCACCCTTTTTACTCCAAACCTTGTTACAAGTAATAAAACTTTTATTAATGGTGATTCATAAATAAGATAAGAAAAAAGTGATTCCACAAAAATGGCACGAAAAACGTTGGCTCAAAGAGAAGTGTAACCCATATGGTTTAATGCAGAATTTTGCATGAAATAACACCAGCAAATAAAGCCTTTGTCTCATATCTCATTAAATGCAAAAGGGTCCGTCGACAATAAAAAGACAAAACGGTTTTATTTTTCAGTAATTACGTTATTGATGAGGGATGCAATAAGCAGATATTGTTTTACATTCATGACGCAATATTCTCTCTCTTTCTCTCTCTCTCTCTCTCTCTCTCTCTCTCTCTCTCTCTCTCTCTCTGTCCTTTAATACTCTTCATTTTTGTTTTTTGTTATACTATTATCAGGGTTTCAATACCTTTCAATGTGAAGAGTGGAACCACAAACAATCAGGGCCATTCTAAATAGATTAAAAATGATTAATGAAAATATTTATTTTACTAAGGACGCATTAATCCGCGCTTCTTTCTGAAAAAAGAAATACGTCATGTTTCATAAGAGATTCATCTTCAGTAAAATTCTTTGCAATAATAACTTAGCGTTATCGATTTTATTTGTGATATTTCGAACAACAATAACAGCTAATGAACTTGAGAAATGCTGCACAATATCTATCAGAATAAGAGTCATTCTGAAAAAATATAGGTTGAGAAAGTCACAGTAACGTCTGAAGCGCCGTCATTTGATGCAGATAATGGCAATTGTTTCAGTGCGTGTGAAATCACGGAATTAATTTCATTTCAATATGTATTCTTATTTCGGATCCATATAAAACTGTTATAATTTGGGAGTCAGAGATGCATCCGATTAATGTACAATAACTGTTTGATTATTATCATATTATTATTAATATTATTACCATACACACAGATATATATATATATATATATATATATATATATATATATATATATATATATATATATATATATATATATATATATATATATATATATATATATATATATATATATATATATATATAATATTTTCCTTAATTAAGCAATATACGTAACCACAGATGCTGAAGATCATTAGTCACCAAAGATAATAACAAAACTCGCCTCTTTAATTACACTTTTATGCCTTTTCTACTAGAGAGCAGCGGTTTTAAGAGGAGAAAAATGTTCTTTATACGCTGATTTTTTTAGCTAAATCTTGAATTCTATATAAATATTAACATTATTTCTAAAAAACGGAGCAAATCCATTTAATTAAAGCAAAGCACAGAACGCGTTCTGACTTCGTTCTCTTTACTTCTTCGTAAGTAATGATAATAATTCTTAATGACGGAACTAATCCAGTTAATTACAGTAGCAAAAACCGAGAAACATTATTAATGATGGCCCGATTAGGAAGCTTAATGTCGATGCACTTACCCAGCCACACATCACATTGAAACCAGATTTTCGAACGAATCTGCAGCCATAAACTCCGAATGTATTGTAGGAGGGAATTCCGAGGATTAAGACATTCCATCACGGTGATCAATGTGCATCTTTAAATCAAGTTCGTTGTACTACACCGTCCTGCCATTCAGCTTGGGAATTATGTTTGGCAGCTTCCTCCACCGCCCCTGTCAGGATGACGTATGATAATGTGCTTTCCCTCGACTGCTAGCCTTGAGATACATAACTGTGACTTATTGCTCTGGAAAGTTCTGATTGGGCTTCCTCGACTTGTGCTCGTTTGGGTCTGAGAATGATAGTCTACGCATGCTGTTATGTCGTGCTGCTGGAGACTGAGGTGGAAGCTTGAGGTGATAAAACACTTTGTCTTAAAAATATAAATTATTGTGGGTAATCTACATCATGTTGACAATGATTAAGACTTTAAACTTTTATTTTATTTTAAGAGCATTCACTTGAAAGGCAATAGCAAAATGTTAGCCAGCTTAGCTATGTATGTATATACGTATGTATATGTGTTGTATGTATGTATGTCTGTATGTATGTATATGTGTGTGAGTATGTTTTCAATTTTCAAATAAACTGATAGTGTCTAATGCATTAGCTTCCTGTTTGCATTATTTCCCATGCTTCAAATTTTCTTTGAAATATTTTGCGACGTGATTAAAATTCTTAAAGTTCCGATAAATCAGTTACAGTACTCTAATTTAATGAGATTTTTTTCTCCCCAATTAACCGTTTAACAAATTAATTAACGGATTACTCAGTCTTCGATTTTTTGGATTTACGTTGGTACTTTACTCGATCATTTTTTCTTCATTACCGTGTATACGGCATTCAGGAACCTGATCAGTCTACAAAATAATTTTAATGTTTATAATTTAGGGACATTTACACCCACATAAGAACTTTCCTGATATCTAGGTTTTATAAGACATTGTTGGTACTGGGCAAATTTGTCGAGGATACCAAGGCTTTTGATGACTGAAAAATATGATTTGGTAAATGGAACTCTAACTACATTACTGAATAACCTACCAGGAAACGACATTTTATTTCGCATTCAATACTGAAGGGCCTTGATCAAGTAAAAAACATATATACTGTAAATGGATACGGTCATAGTACACATAATTAGTGTTGCTTAAAGGCTTACTGGGCCCTCTCTCTCTCTCTCTCTCTCTCTCTCTCTCTCTCTCTCTCTCTCTCTCTCTCTCTCTCTCTCTCTCTCTCTCTCTCCAGTACGCCGTAACATAGCAGACACCAATATTAAATTATTTTGAATTCACTCTATAATCAATCACTCTTACGCTTTATGAACGTTTCCCTGAGTGGAAGATCTTGCATAGCATTTACAGGAAGGTTATAAGTTTCTAATATAATTTTCAATATATTGTCTTTGAAGTTCTGTCCCATTTTCTTGAGATTTCTTAAAATTCCTATAGCCCCTATGCCTACAGATTTTCACCATCTTTGGTCCTACCATTATGAAACTGTCTTCCCTGTTGGCTGGCCGTGTAATTTTGTTGGTTAGTACTCCAAACAAAAGTTTTCGGTAATCATCTATATCTTAATCATCTTTTCATTGACATAAACCTTCTCTTTGTATTCTGTTTGTTTCAATACGTTACTTGTTTTTTTTTAAACAATTCAACGGATTTTCTCCAATTAACGGTCAGGATTGAATTATGGAAGAATTCGATCAATAAGGAAAAATATGTATTCAAACTAAGGCATAACTGTACAACAATTGGAATTGAAACCAAATGGCATTACGCATTGCTAAGACGCTCCGTGTTTCCTTATTAAGTATACCAACCTTTTACCTAATTAACTATATATCTATCTTTTGTGTATTCATCCAAACCAGTCTGCTTTTGTAGTAAAAATATTTCAATTTTCCCCAGACAGGGAAGATGCATCACATCAGATGAAAGGCCTTTCTATTATTAGCAAATGATTAGCAATTCCATATCAAGCACCGGTAAACACTGCAGCTTTGTAAGTTCAGTGAGATCTACTTAACAATTCAGATAACATATACTGAATACCTCTCTCCCAATGCTTTATGTAGACTCTGAATTAATATTTCCCTTTGACTTTCTTGATTGCCTACGACTTATTCGATTTTCCATAATATATGCAAGCCAGACAGACAGACAAACGAAAAGAATTGTGTAATGAAAGATAGATGTTATTCAATCTCTTTAACTGAAAACATTTCTTTCCTCCTCAACCTTTTATCTGATGTGAATATGGAGTGAATGTATATTTTCCTGGTTCCAGGAACGATGTTCATTTGCTAGAAAGGTTTTGTTATTTAATAATGAATTTCAAGCTGTTTTAAAAGTAAGAAAGGGAAACAACAAAGAGAAATATAGCACCATGACAGGAAAGTTATGTAAATTAAAATTTAACCAGTTTTGTTAAAGGGTGTGACAGGCATATGAAATACGCACAATAATATGTATTTCCCATCAGTAAGAGTGACGTAATTTCCTGAATGGGGATTTTCAGAAAATACCGCCATCAGCCGTAAAAGTCTAACGAAAATCTTCGTAAAAGCAAATAAGTCATAACATACTTCTCTCTCATAATTTCAAGCCTAAAATTTTTATATATAAAGTTGATTCAGTGTAAAATAAAAGTATCTTTAAGAAAATGTTAGCTTTAAAAACCTCACTCTTTTTATGGTTAGAATCTCCGAACAAAAAGAATTGTTGCTGCAATAAATATAGTTGAGTGTCACAAATGCATTTCAGTACTTACGTCTTTTGTGTTTGTGTACATCTGCGGACACGTGTGCATTATAGAAAGAGTGAGAATGAAAACAGGAGCGTATATATTTTTTAGTTCACTATACATGATTTCCCATAAATGAATATTAAAAAATTATCATAAGTATAAGTAACAGTACATTTTGACATTTTTTATTACTATAACTTTCAGAAATACTATTACCCGCAAAGTATGAAATGTTCTATGTAACCTGATATTTTTTACATAGCATGAAATCCTTCTGTATTAATATACCTAGGCATTGCGTACAATATATTGGTGTTTTATATAATATATGGTTGAACTCATCCAATTTATAGTTACGTTAAGGTGGGGTTAAGTTATGTAAATTTTAGATTCAAAATAAGTCACTGAAATCATTTTATCGTGTTTCATATTTTACCAGCAGAGAAATCGGTATTCTATGGCATACACAGTGATTGTGATAACTGCTTGATGTTAAATAGCTCGCCGCTATATTTTTGCTATTCTTTAGAATCCCCGGGGATTCTCCAATACCTCAGTTTCACGCAAACAGATCTAAACACTAAACACTAACCTACACAAGCGTCCTTTTCCTCATGGAAGCTAGTGTTGGGGCAGACAGAACAAGCAATTTGCAATCTTACCTGTACCCAAACTCTCCTCACGGAAGGAAAAACTCGTCATATGCGCCAAGAGCCAGTGGTGACCATTGTTCCTCTTCAACAGCTCCGTACTGATGGAGCACCTGGAGCTGCGTGGATGAGAGGTAATCACGCATCCGGAAGGCGGACGAAAGGAAGCCTTCATGAAACTGAAACCTGCAAAAAACAGAACAAGATTAAAAATGAAAATAGAAAATCAGAAGCTATGAAAATAAATAAAAATAAGGCAAGTTGGAAACAGAGGTGTCTCCAATCCACTGCTTCTGTCAGTGGATATGTAAATGTGAGCATTTTGAAAAGTTTATCCAACACTCCCTGTAATTTATCGTAGAATTAGGACACTATCACCATAGTGATTTAATCAGATATGTATTTCTTTCTCACTCTTACACGTACTCTAAGACAATTTCTTTTAACTAACAGACCACCCTAGTATTCAACGAAATTGAAAATTTTCAGTAAAAAGGTTGGAAAGAAAAATCATGACCAGGTACTAGAGGATGAAATCAAAATAAGCATCTTTCTTTCCGTTAATTAGCGTCCTACTGTGTAAATTAAATTTTTTAGGTGCCAATCGAGTTCAACCAATTACCTCTAATTGGTAGATAAAAAGCACTGAATCGTAACAAGCATTATGTCGGGGTATATATATATAAAATATATATATATATATATATATATATATATATATATATATATATATATATATATATATATATATATATATATATATATATATATACATACCTTTTTTTCTCTTTTGCAAAAAATGCCAGGCCTATGCCTTTTATCACCCTAACTGCGATACACCAGTCAAGGTAAGCATAAGCATAAGTCATTTTCAAGGCCACGGGCCCAAATTAGCTCTCGTTTAGCCTATCTGGCTAAAAAATTCAGGACTACTAAAGCACGGTGGCATGTGTTATGTATATGTGTATATATATATATATATATATATATATATATATATATATATATATATATATATATATATGTGTGTGTGTGTGTGTGTGTGTGTGTGTATATATATATATATATATATATATATATATATATATATATATATATATATATATATATATATATATATATATATATTTGTTCCCATTCTTTGTCAGTTGTGCTTAGTAAAATATAACTTCCGTCTTGCTTTTTTGCGTCCAATTTACGAATATATATTATAGATACAACTTTTTTTAAAGAGTAATTGAAAAATTGAAAAAGGGAAAATGTGAATCAGTAAAAAAAAATAATTGAGCTTATTAGCTTCACCTGCTGTCATATTATAAGGTTTTGAAATCCATTTTAATTTTTATTTTTTCAGTGTCAGCAATATAATACATGCTTATCCAGAATTACTTTTAAACTTGGCTGTTTCAGCTTCATCACCATAATGCTCAACAGCTGTTAAATTTATTCATTCACAAAACTAGTGAACAAAAACAGGCTTAGCAACAACCGATTCTGGGATAAAATTTTCTGTAAATGTCTTTTTCTCTTTCTCTCTTTTTTTAGTGTGAGTTAAAACTGCGGCCACGTCTCCATCAGGCGGTGATTCCTCTGTGTCTGTGTCGATATGGATCTTTGTGACGAGTCGTAAAGTTTTAGGACGTCCTCGTCCCTCATCTGTGCAAAGAATTCCTTTAAGTAGTCTGAGATCACCAGCGTCAGCAGTACTGCGACATTTCACCTCAGTCATTCATTTTTTTTTTTAATTTTTCTTCAGAAGGACTTTCAGAGGTATACAAAGTTTTGTCAAAGTAGTTGCTATCAAAATTACAATAACAAAAAAACATGATTTTTTACTGATTGCTGATTAAAGTGTGTACGCGAAAAAACACGTCACATGAACTTTCTACGTAAGTAACCACAAGTTACTGCCTCGTTTAAAATTTCCTTAAAATCTAAATTCTAAATATTGAAAACTTCGTTGATAAAGCAGATGAACATTTTTTCTATATCATTTAGTCCGCATTATTGGCACTCTGCTGTCCCAGCCTGTTTTGCAACCACGGCAATTTCACCATGTCTTCATATAATCGGAACATTCAATTTTTTTTATAGCATTGAACATTTCAAAGAAAATATATTTATCTTTAAAGCTGTATTTTAGCTAAAAAAAATTTGTGTGGCAAAGTATGGTCAATTTTTTCAATTGGCTATTTACTTGTGTCATTTTTTTTACACACTGCATCACATTACAGCTTGTCAGCCTGAAAATGGCTTCAGAGGCAGTATGTCAGTACGAAAACTTACTTGCACAGATCATCAGAGATATAATCAACTGCAAATTAGTCAACATGAAATGGGTGCATCGCGCCTTAAATAATACAATTACTATTATTGTTTTTATTTAGGAAATAGTATTACAGGAAATGCAATAATAATATATAATGCTGTATGAGATATCTAGAAACGTACAAATAGAATTGTGTGTGCAGAATCTCAGTCGTTTTGTTGATGGATATCATGGCATAAAATCCATCTGTCTCATACGGCCAATAATACGCACAACTCTGAACCAATTACGAGTTATTAGGCCATTCAGTCGCCTCTCTCTCTCTCTGTCTCTCTCTCTCTCTCACAACACACACACATCATTATGAGTTATTAGGCCATTCATTCTCTCTCTCTCTCTCTCTCTCTCTCTCTCTCTCTCTCTCTCTCTCTGTCTCTCACAACACACACACATGCATATATATATATATATATATATATATATATATATATATATATATATATATATATATATATATATATATATTAATAATTAAAACTACTCAGAGTAACTTTTAATTTCATTCTTTCTCTTTGTGTTAGTGTTATTTATGTTCCAATAGTTATCCATTTCAACAACAAGGATCCTTGGGGGAAGGGAGATCTAATTCTAACCAGAGAGAGAGAGAGAGAGAGAGAGAGAGAGAGAGAGAGAGAGAGAGAGAGAGAGAGAGAGAGAGAGAGAGAGAGAGAGATAACCATTAATGAGTTAATTATGACGTAAAAACGTTAACTTCATTGAATGAAGTAGGGGATATGATTAACCGGAAAACATGCTAGGGAAGTTTTTGCATCGTCACTATTAAAGTATTTAAATTTTAGTTGTATTGGTTTTTAATTTTTCAGTACGTATTACAAAGTAACGTTTTATTCATTAAACGATTAATTCTTTTGTGTATTCTATATTTTCCCCTCATTCCATAACTTTTGCTTGATGTTATTGGCAGCTGACAGAAAATGTTTTAGTATTCTGTATAAGTTTGGAAGTAACTGGATTTTCCTTACCATCCCCTGAAAAAAGGAATTGCTAAGTTTTTATCCTGTATTATTTATGGTAAATTTATATGTACTACGACAAGATGCAAGTAAATGTATCTACAGCTTTTTATAATCGTCCGCACCTGATGAGAATCAAATTTAATGATCGCTATCTTTTCGTTAAAAAATACCAAATGGCATTCATTATTACCAATGTTATGTTTGCAATGTTTCCTGAGAGGAAACTTACCATATCTATCGAGGTCTGATTATGGTGATAGGACACTGCAACCATTAATAGCAGATGCATATATAAAAATGTTTATCCCTAGCATCACCACTTTAATGAACATTATGATTTTTCTTTCAAGTGTAATGTTCTGTAACTTAGGTCACATTACATGAACAAGGCTTTCAGCACTTATCGTTAATTTTCTCTTTCACAGTTCAATATTTTCTTCGAGAAAAGTGAAATATTTTTTATAAAATTCATAATTCACTGCAGAGCAGAGTACACTAGCGAATGTTTTGTCGACTATGTTTTGAAAGGTATATTATGATCAGAATTTTATGTATTGAAACCAAGATGAACAATATCTATGACATAAGCACATATTCTTGAATCTTAGTTCAAATTAACCCCTCTCTTTTCAAACAAATGTCTGCACCAACAAATAGGAAATTTTAACGAAAAGAAAATTATGTTAGATCAGGAACCCGAGTAATTTGACCAGGAACCCGAATAAATTGACCATCTGTGAATAGACTGCACAATTTGGTGACTTTCACGCTCCGTGCTGTTTAGCCGGAGGATGTCATAAATTCTAGGATCCCTGCCAACATTACTCAAGAGTCCTTAGTCATCTCTCCATTACAATAAATTAGACTAAGACAACTTACGGTGCTTTAATACAAAGATATTTTTGTGTATATTTAATTATTTCAACTAATGAAAAGTATTTCATGTTTTCATCGAGGAATGATTCCTTTTAATTTTTTTAACTTATCTTAATCCTTTTTATAAATTGTAGCAACGTATTAATGAATAATTTCTATTCAAGATTACCGATCACATTCTTTACCTTTGAAATTCATTCTTTTAGGAATATCTCACAATTTTTTACGCCTCTTAGGATACAGTTTTTGCAAAATATCCATTGCTGAACAAGGCAGGCTGCACAAAGCAGCTACATCGCAATATCTTAGATAAGCTGAAAAGATTTGGCTGAAGCAGGCAAGATTAAATATAAATCCCATTGCCTATTACCATGTAGCCTATTCTTACTCATCCTCATTTTGTTCATTTCATCTGTTTACAAAACATTCAAATTTTATAGCTGGAAATAAGTTTAAAATTGTTTTCACACATAGGAACAAGTATTGTAATTTCCACACACCAGAGGCAATAATTAAC
Source organism: Macrobrachium rosenbergii (assembly GCA_039081455.1). Taxonomy (NCBI): domain Eukaryota; kingdom Metazoa; phylum Arthropoda; class Malacostraca; order Decapoda; family Palaemonidae; genus Macrobrachium; species Macrobrachium rosenbergii. The sequence goes on from JANJGK010003486.1 coordinate 47,029, forward strand.
AGCATTGTATTTTAGTCCACAGTAATTCCGCAGTCAATGAAATTACAGCAATTAATATTTAAAGTTGGTAATGATTTCAGCAATATTGCCTATTTTGAAATTTAGTTATGAATATAAACTAAGGGAAAGCTAGCTTAAATGTACAAGAAAGTTGGAACTAAGCCGTGAAATGTTTTGCACAGTCTTGTATCTCTTCCGCTTGATTTGTAATCTGAAGGTTATAGCCGTGATTCAGTCAGTCCATCTGATTTCCTCCGAGTGGTTAGCCATGGCTGTATCTAACTCTGTCACTCAGTCTGAAAATACAAGAAATGTAAAATGAAAAATAGCTTAATAGAAACTTAAAATAATGTACTTGGAAATAGGCTCTAGAAGAAAACTTCATAACTTTCCATTTGTTCTGTGGAGGGGGGCTCTAATTTCGAAACACCCTGTATGTATATATATATATATATATATATATATATATATATATATATATATATATATATATATATATATATATATATATATACCGGTATATATATATATATATGTCTATATTTCACTCTCCACTTTGAGGGTATACAGATTAATAAAGCTTTTGACTCTGAATTTAATTATCGGAATGTTTTTGGAGTGTTCTTCACTTTCGTCTGCTGTAAGTTTCTGAACGAAGGTAATCGTTGGCTACTGATGCAGCTATGTGTATATAATATACACCTACATTAGAAACACCAGACTATTGTATACACGCAACTCTGTAATTCATTGACAGTAAAATCATATTCATGGCAATACTCGTTCCTCCTCGAAAAATGACTACATTGAAGATACACTTTTGAAGAGATGCAATATGAAAATAATGACAACACCTGCTTTAAACGAATATGCAATTTGAAGGGATCGTGTCAAAGCCTGTTGCTTTAATAGAGAATGAAAATAAGCAAAGATCCCAGCAGCTTATTTGCTGAAACGCAATTGCTATAACCATGGGGTCATGTATACCCAGGTAATAGCCCATTGCATTATTTTGCCAGGTCAATTTGTTGGGCTAATTGCTTTACACTCTCCACCAAACACAGATGTTTTAGCCTTAAAACAATTACTTTTCCCATCCTTTGAGATTATTGAAAGTTTATAACGCAGTATCTGAAAGCCAAACTGAACAAAAACATTTCATTTTTGGCAAAAATGAAGAACAGAATAATTTGAAAGATAAAAATTGTATATTTCAAGCATATCTCCCTTTTCTCGCTAGATGGAGCTATTTCTATGGTTTCAAGATTTTAAGTCTCTAATATCTGGCAAGAAAATACAAGATGAAAAAAGTTTTGATGATTTACGAAAAAAACGGACACCAATACATTTTCCGTTAATGGTCATGAGTCTAAAATGGCCACAATCACGTCATTAGAAGCAAGACGACACCAATCGAAATATTCTACGAGAAAGATGCACAAGAAGACACTCACGCACACGCATATATATATATATATATATATATATATATATATATATATATATATATACACTCACGCACACGCATATATATATGTATATTTATATAATATATATATATATATATATATATATATATATATATATTATATACATATATATATATATATATATATATATATATATATAAATCGACATTCATAATTTATTTATAACGTCTTATTCGGAGTAACTACGAACTGCAGTGATGCAGTGCTTACAGTATGTACGTCAGAGTTCAGCATTTCTTTCGCTCTCAGCATCTCTCGGTCCTCTTGCTTCGTTGCCTAAATTGCGATGGGAGCAGAGGCACTTGTGCAATCTCCTGAACACACTCACGCCTCGCTGCAAGTAAGCTAAAGAACGTGACCTGTCCTAAATTCTTTCGGATAACATCGCTACTGGACGCTAGAAAGTATCGTTTCAGAGGAAGTTACGAGCTCCTGAGAGTCTCTTCTCCTAAACTTCACTGATTCTAGATTAATTTTTATAGGTGCGATCGTGTGTTTGTCTTGTGAGTTGTATGTGATTCTGTATGTTGAATAATAGGGCGTTTGTTCTTGGGTATTGTTCATTTTTAATTTTACAGTAATATTTCTCGTAAAGGATTATGCCCCCAACTTATATTTGATTTCATTGAATGAAATCAAATAAAAACGAATAAAAAATGCACCGAAGTTCCATAGGTGCATTCGAGTTTTCTGTACAGCGTATAATCAATACCACCCAAAATAGATCTATATTTCGGTAGTCTCGATATAATGCTGTAGGAGCCGTGGCCCATGAAACTTTAACCACGGCCCGGTGGTTAAAGTTGCCAGGCGCACGATTATGGCTAACTTTAACCTTAAATAAAATAAAAACTGCTGAGGCTAGGGGGCTGCAATTGGGTATCACTGATGACTGGAGGCTGGATGATCAACATAGCAATTTGCAGCCCTTTAGCCTCAGTAGATTTTAAGATCTGAGGGCGGATAGAAAACTGCGGACAAAAAAAGTGCGGACGGATAGACAAAGCCGGCACAATAGTTTGCTTTTACAGAAAAGTAAAAACGGGTTGAGGGTCGGGGAGATGCTAATACGTTTGGGAAGAACCAGAACTCACTCATGTAGTGGTGTGGAGACCTGAAGTAAAAAATAAACAGAAAAAATAAATAAATTGTTGCATTTAAAGCCTGAGGTGAAAACTGCCCTAAATTCGTGTTATGTAGAATTCTGAACTAAACTTTTTTCCCAATAATATAAAATTCCCCAAATTTTCTTCTTTCTGTGAAGGTCACTAAGTAAAACTCGCTAGAGAAGGAGTTTCTTTGAGAATTAGTTTCCGGGCGATGAATTTCTCACTGTTCTTTTCATCCTTGTATTCTCCCTAGGCTTCCCTTTAACGACTTCACCCCATTCAGGCAAAAGCTCGAATTTCTTCTTGAGGCAAAGTAATTAATACCAAATTATCTGTGTAAATATCCATCTCATGCTCCATGTATATGCTAATAAGTCGTTACCCAATTTTAATCTTTCTGTCTGCCTTATTTTAATATTAGTGAATAGATGTATCGATTACAATAGGGAAAAAAAAGAGTACTTAAAAGTCGAAAAAATTGAAATTCCTATCACTTATCCTGTGAACCATTCTTGAGTAACGGTCACAGGTTTTAAAATCCAGGTACAGATTAAAAAGATACAATAACACACACACCCATAATATATATATATATATATATATATATATATATATATATATATATATATAAATATATATAAATTATATATATATATATATATATATATATATATATATATATATAATATAATAGATGCTAGAATTTTTATATAATTCATTTCATTCACATGGAAATGCATAGCGTACGTGCCTGAGCCCCAGAGTTAGTAAGCAAATTCGAAATTTAAGTCAGTCAATAAATTGTAGAAGATAGCACGCGGGTTCTGGTAAGTTACCGGCTCTAGTGTAGCAAATAACGAATATATACAATAGGGACACGCAAGATCTTAGTGTTTGTAGTTGCTTAATCTGTAACCTCATCGAACTAAAAATTACTTTGCTATGCGTATATTGGAGTATCTTTTTGTTAAGTATTTCAGAATTAGACCACTCATTTTATGCAGGATTTCGTACTTGATTCAAGAATTTGTAAGTTCGCATGATGTCTTTCAGTTTTCTAAGGAGTGCTTTTTCTGTCGTTTATCACTATTATTTATTTATATACTTTTAGAATTAGTCTGCACAGTAGCCATTGCGTCGACAGCAAAGTATATCCTTAACGCATCTTCCTTTTAATTCAGGTATGGTAAAGTTCCTACAAATAACTATCATCTATAAAAAAAAAACCCGGTTTTTTTTCTCAATAATTTATCTCGCTGTCAAAGAAGGGACCAAAAAATTTGGATAACTCTCTGAATGCTTCCCAATAAGGCGTGACTAACTGCTATAATATCTTATCCCATAAAAATTGACTGTTCTAATATTGTAAAAAACACTGATTTTTTACGATTATTTATGTTAAAAGTAGTCGCGCTTTATTTAACATAATAGTACAAAAAAGAAAAAACCAGGTTTTCTACACTCTTCCTTATATTAGAATTATAACCTATATAACCTGCTCCGTTACAGTATTTTCCATCTTGTCACAAGTTTTTTTTCGGACTTTAAGGCTGATATTCGTAATAAAAGGGTTATTCAACCAGATAATCGCCCTTCTCATCAGTGTGTATATATATATATATATATATATATATATATATATATATATATATATATATATATATATATATATATATAATGTTATCCGTCAGGCTTGGAGCTCGCATTATTCCTTATTTTCACAAGCTTTCAGATACTCATCGTCTGTTCCCCTTCCTCTCTCGCATTATCTTTCGCTCATTTCAAATATTCATTGCTGTCTGAATATCATTTTCCCTTGTCTCTTACTGATCAACTCATCTTGACGGCTATTTTATCACGCAACTTCAGATCTCAGTGACTTCCCTTTCGTTCTTAGTAGTTTCTAGGAAATTGCTGGTCATAATATCACGTATATACATTTCGAATAACAAATTTGATCTCTCTCTCTCTCTCTCTCTCTCTCTCTCTCTCTCTCTCTCTCTCTCTTTTACTGTAGAGAAATACAAGACAACGTTGACGGAGCATTATTTATGTAGCACCCAGAAATGAAGTGCTAATTCTCTCTCTCTCTCTCTCTCTCTCTCTCTCTCTCTCTCTCTCTCTCTCTCTCTCCTTGTTTCTGCCTATGTCTCAGTCCGTCTTTCTCTCTTCCTATTTGTGAATGCATAGGTGGGTGTATGATGCCTCCTTTCGACCTGCTTATTCTTTTTATGTATATAACGACTGTTTATCTGTTTATTCCTTGATAGTCCGATGCACAAATAGCTGGGCCTATGCAGCTCATTCGAAACAAACGGTCCCATTATCTCCTCCGGCAAAAGCGAGAGAACCGTGGCTCCTCAGAGACACATTTTCGGGAATGAAAGTCTCATAAAGTTGAAGATGTAGGGACGCAGGCACTGGACGGGGAGAAACCAGTCTTACGGCAGAATCTGTAGCGCAATTATATTTTCAGACCCGTAATGTGCCTTTTTTTTTTTTTTTGTTAGACAACCAAGGCCGTGGAAGTCTGTTTGCCCATGTATTATATGTGACCTTAATCTGTCGTTTTTCATGCTAACTAGCCTATTAGCTGTTTTTTGTTTAAAGCTCTCCACTACTTGTCTTTTGTTTCAAGATAACCACTATACTAGTTGTTATTTGTACATGGCTAAAGCTAACCAGTCTACCAGTTGCCTTTCGTTAGAAACTAAATACTGTATATGTATATTGTTTGTAACAACAGGTTGATGATTGATTTGTGGATATAAAAACTGGCGTCACAGCATCTAGGATAATTATTGACGCCGTATAAAATTAAATAGGAAATGAAAAAGATAAATAAATAAATAAGTTTAAAAAAAGTCTCATAAGAAATATCTGTAAAACATGCATAATACACATACGTATACCCATAATGTGTATGATCTAAAGTTTTTGAGGAAACCCGCCTCCCTAACAAAGATGCACAACTGCTCTATATTACACTCTCGCCGAGAATTGTAGCGAGCATAAAATGTCCTTCTCTGTGCCGTCCCCAAGAGAGGAACCTATGTCTAAGATCCCTATGTCTCACGGCCAAGGGCACAGTACAGTCGTCGCAGAATGAAGGATTTTCGCGAGACATCAAGAACCCATGAGTGAGTCTTGTACGTCGAATCTTCAACCTGCACAACATCGTTTCTTGTCTCCTTGGCATATAAGAATATGAGCAAGGAGACGCTGATGACGTAATACTGTGCATCTTTTGATTCATTAAAATATTTTCCCAAAGGGACTGCCAACACCTTTTTAATTGTCTGATCTACTAGCGGATGCACATCCTGATATGTAATAGACTTGTTCAGCAGACTAGAATATAAAGTCGTTCAACGTTTTCTGTAATCAACAAAGCGCTCGGATGTCACTTTAATTTGTTATGAAATGTAAATTGTGTTTCTGATATATGCGAATAACGAAAGTTATTTGCTCTTCGTCTGTCGAATGAAAAATTCATCAAACCGATTCTCCTATTCCACTGTGACAGATAAGCCAGAAAAATAATGATAAAAAGTAATAAAAAACATAATATTATGTTGTCATCTTCTTAATGTGTTGAACAATTTATTTATAACGTTTATTATTAATATAGATTCGTCATTTAAAAAAAATTCATTTTATAATTTGGATTGAAGCTACAAGTCGCAACTCATCTGCCATGATGGAATGTGGATGTGGATGCATTTTCAAGTTTATTTTTTTCTCAGTATAGAAGGAAGCCCTTTCATCACTTCTTTGTCCTAGTATGCCATGAATGTATACAACAAACATGCTTGATTTATATGTAGATAATATTCCAAGTAGAGTATTCAGTGGGATGCCCATCAGATGGCTTTATCTGGAACGAAAAGAATTGGCCATGACCTTAATTAAAAACATGAACAGGAATGTTTCGTGAATGAATGGACATTATGTGGTTTCTGGAGTAGAGGTTGGAATGAAATGAACACAAAGATAAACTGAACCGAAATTCTGGTAGAGAAAATAAGCTGTTATGAATGGTTAAATCATCCTTTGAATCGAATAGGAAATGGGACAGACCAGTGACCAGAAGAGAAAATGGATTGACCAGAGAACAGAATCAGAAATTATGAAGGGAAGTTATTTCACTATTCAGACTCTTCCGAATGCCTTTACCATGTTAAAGTATATATCATAATGGCATGATTCAAGGTCTCATAGTGATTACCTGAAAGAGGAGTTTAATTAATTTTTAAGGCAACTAGAGTTAATTATGGAAAGGTCATAAAATTTACCAGGAATAGAAGATGGAACGAATGCAGGCTGGTTTCGTTGAACGCGGTGGTCACCACTGTCTAAAATCACCTGTAATCATTACTATTTTTCCAGAATAAATCTTAGTGCAGACTTTGGAGATTAACCAAAGAAAGGGTATTAAAGCCACAGCATCTAACTGATATAAATTCCGCAGAATTTGTGAAGGATACAGGGTAGAGCACACGTCTTGGTGGCCTTTAGGGACCCAAGAAATCTGTTGACTTCCAAAAGAAAATTACATGGGACGGATCAAATTAGAGATAAGTATCGTGATAAGATCAGCATCAATAAGTGGGTAAATAGGAGAGCAAGTCGTCAGGTTTGAGAAAGGCCAAAAAGTTTTACCATTTTCCCTTGGTAGTGGTCAATATCCAAGCTTCTGTAAGTCACACGTCAGGACATGCCAACTGTACCCCTTCAGTTGGAGCTGACTAAATAAGGTAATTAACTGGTCCCATTTTACCATGTTAGAATATTACAGAATTATTCATCATAATAAGTCAGTAGTGGAAGGAACTCCCTCTGTGTGGAGCTATGCCATTAGAAGACCCAGCAATCGATCGCCTAGAGCTCACTGGAAAAATACAGATTATCATCAGAAATTATCGGGGTATAACCTTGATAGAATATCATAGGCCTTTGTTACAGTGAAAACAATTGATAGTTAAAGGAAAATCACGACTGTTTTCCTTGGTTAATCTTGAGTCACTGTACAGAACCTAACATAATTACATCCGATGAAAGGCAATAATCTAGTGGTCCATTCCTTCTCAAAACTTTCTCTCTCTCTCTCTTTATCATAAAAAGACCATAAATCTGTTATGCAACAACGTTAGATGGTATTACTATTGGGAATAGGATTACATTCAATGGCAGGGGACATAGTTGTCTATCCGTCCGCACTCTTTTCTGTCCGCACTTCTTTCTGTCCGCACTTTTTCTGTCCGCCCTCATATCTTAAAAACTACTAAGGCTAGAGGGCTTCAATTGGTATGTTATTCATCCACCCTCCAATCATCAAACATACCAAATTGCAGCCCTCTCCATCGGTAGCTTTTATTTTATTGAAGGTTAAAGTTAGCCATAACCGTGCTTCTGGCAACGATATAGGCCACCACTGGCCTGTAGTTAAAGTTTCATGGGAAGGCTCATACAGCATTATGTCGAGACCACCGAAAGATAGATGTATTTTCGGTGGCCTTGATCATACGCTGTAGCGGCTGTGCAGAAACTCGATTGCGCCGAAGAAACTTCGGCGCATTTTTTACTTGTATGTTTTTTTGTTTAGGTGTGTCTATAGGAGGACTTATGTTAATACAAACTGGTCAGATAACATTTATGATATAGAGGAACCTCTCTCTCTGTCTGTCTGTCTGTCTGTCTCTCTCTCTCTCCACCCTTTGATCCAAATTGTTATGTATTTCATATCAGACTTTCCCGTGTCATCAAGAATAAAAATAATAACCTTTTATGACTTAAAGGAAAAACTTTAAAATGCGTTCTTTTCATCTTTCAGAAAAAAATAAGTTTTTTGACAGACTGATGTTGAAAGTCATGGGCAAGTAATATATATTTTGCTAATTTTGCTCGAATAAATACGTCAGAACTTTGGGCTAAATTCTAAAATCTTGTCACTTTGATGGAATATTTTTGAGCAGTCAGAAACCCTTCAAAATCTACATATTTTTCTTTGATGATTTTGGCCTGGTAAGAACACAAAGTCATTTATGGGCTGGTGGCCTTGGTAGCTCAATTCTACATAAACTTATACGCCAACTGTCTAAGAAATAACCGTGTGATCCTTAACATTAAATATTTAATCTTAATGGCCAAAGGATTTAAAATAATAAATGGATAATTTTATTGATTTAATGATAAGGATACTGTCCGGAGAAGCAAATATCCTGAAATCCCACGGAAATGGGATTTTCAAGAGTCCCTATATCAAACCTCAGTGATGGTCGTTAAATCTATAATGCTGGATATTTCTATTTGATGATATTTCTCCTTCAATTCTTACAATTTATTGTACTTGTACTTTAACATAGTCTCACAAGGATAATAAGACAGAAAGGATCTTGCATACGGATTTTAAAAATATGAAGCGAAAATGTATGAAATTGCTCCTGAGATCTGATGCGATCTATAGATATATTTTCATCATTGTAAAAACTTATGAAATAATGTAGACGAATAGGATCTCTTCATAATTTTCTATTTTGGATTGAACTGAAAAACAATGAAAGTCTATAATTCTTTTTTGCGTCATGTAAAAATGAAACGAAAACTGTATTTTCCTGTAAATACTGTACAGTATATATATATATATATATATATATATATATATATATATATATATATATATATATATATATATATATATATATATATATATATATATATATATATATATATATATATATATATATATATATATTAAATGACATCTCCATAAAAACAAGAAACCATGATACCCGAACAACACTGACAATGCCAAAACGACTCTAACTTCATTGTAAACACAGACAAAGGGTTATGATGCACTACAGAAAAAGACATTTGCATGTAGACGAGACTGTAGATTGGTTGAGTCCAACAGTAACTGGGGATTGCCCAGTCAACACTGTCACTTTGAAGGTTGAGCTAAAGCTTGAACTGGTTATTTAACACTTTTTAATTGTATGCTATGTGGACGATCCAGTTACAATTGCATACTGAAATGGGACCGCTGAAATGATAGGGTGTTATAATCTAGTTCACTTTGTGCGATGTCTAAGAGCTTTTATCACTTTTCAAGGGACACTGCTTAAGGCACTGAGGAATACAATTATATATGTTAGAAGCAAAGAGTGCGAATGATTAAAAAGTAAAATTTATGTATGTATATACATATATATATATATATATATATATATATATATATATATATATATATATATATATATTATATATATTATATATATGTAATTGTATGTAGCATACATAAATTTTACCTCTTAATCATTCTTACTCTCAGTCTCTAATATAAATAATTGTATTCCTCAATGCTTTAACCCGTGACCATGAAAAAGAAAAATTGTGAAAAGATCTCTGATACCATTCTTAATGAACATGAACAATGACTTGATAATACCCTATCACTTCATTGGCCCTAATTCAGTTCTCTATTCTAACTCATTCTGCCACATAGCATGCAATCAAAAATTGTTCATCACCCAATTCAGTCTACAGTCCAACCTACAAAAGGGTAGCGCTGACGGTGTACAGTATTCCTCAGCCACTGTTGGGCTCAACCGATCTACAATCCCGTTTACATGTAAATGTCTTATTCTATGACGCATCAGAACCCTGTGTATGTGTTTACAATGTAGTCAAGAGTCGTTTTGGCATTGACAGTGTTGTCCGGGCACCACGATTTCCTGCTTTTATGCAGATGTCAATTGACAGATACTGTTCTTTGCGGTGACGTAACAGATGCTTATTTCAAATTATCGCGTAACATAAAACATTAACATGTTTTGCTGAGTGAAACAAAATATATTTAGAGTAATAACAATAAAGATGAAACGGTTCTTCGTTTCGGTGCTCTGTGTAAACATAAGGTTTCCTTGGTAATGCCTATGAGAAAACCAGTCAAAATTCGCGTTGCAGCCGTCTTTAAGACCCAATAGAAAAGCAGCATATCTTTCCTGGCTGTACTAATGGTACTTCGAGGGCTACTCTGCCTTATGCTTTTCTGGTGAAGCGAGCCTTGGGGTTTTAGATTCCGTTTACCATTACGCTGCGAATCAAGAATTACAGCTCTTGTTACTATATATAACAAAAAATCGATTGGGTGTCCATATTACCCTGTTAATAGCAGTATGGACAATTTCATCTCTTTATTCAATTTCATCCCCTCCTCTAAGTTGGGCAACAAACCTACACAATGGAATGAAACTGTTGTACAGTTGCAGTTTCCTTACGTTTAATTTACAAAAGCTGGATATAGCTCATTTATTAATGGAGTGCCCATTAATTTTTACATGAAAGAGAGTGAGAAAAATAATGCCTTGTAAAGATTATTAATGCTTTGTACATGAGGCATTCGATAATGAAGTGCAATTAGAGTATATTCATTCCATGTAGAATATTCTGTTTATATGTGATTATATGTATTTTTCAATGGATGGGGTCCATGGCTTCCACCATATTGTCAGGGAGGATCATTACCCATAAAAGGTTAAGAATCGCTGCACTGATTCAATGATTTAATCTTTTTATATATTATTTTATTATTTAACTGTGGAACAATTTTCTTCTGAGTATGGATTTACTCTGGTAATTATAATTAATAATATAATTATAATTAATATTAAACCTCTTTCAAATGAGGCACCTCAGGTGTCTGTATGTTATACTCATGCTGTTTGTAGGGGAAAATTGAAAACAAGAAACACCACATATATCTAATATAACATGGTACGATATTTCTTTAATCTGAGTAATGGTTCAGTTAATCGCCCACGCTACGTTGAAAAAACGTTCTTGGGAAATACAATGACCTTATTTCGTCTTTTCAGATGTATTCAAAAACAGGAAGTGATATAGTGGCAATAATCGTGTGAAAACAAAATTTGTCCTTAATAAGTTCGTGTTCGTCTCATGGCAAAATCTACATTCGAATATTTTCTTATTAAACCTTAATTAATCTGAAAGCTGACATCTTTTATTCTCTCCTGATACCGTCTAATGCCTTCTATTTTCTTTCCCAGTATGTTTTGTATTCTCTGAGTTTCTTGGAAATTAAAATGTCTAGCGCTGTCTGGATGTTGATAAAAGGCTTATTGCAACATCGTTCTGCAGTCAAGGATTTTTTGTACAGATTTCTAAAGTCAGTGATGAGTTCAAGAAATAAATGAATATCGTACTGATGAACTGTTCTTTGGTCACAAAGTTATTTTTTTCTAAAGCAGCGTAGTGTTACACTATTGTGTTACAGTCACAAACTGAATGGTTTAATGTTATCTATCTATCTCTCTATCCATCTATACACACACACACACACACACACACACACACACATATGTATATATATATATATATATATATATATATATATATATATAATATATATATATATATATATATATATATATATATATATATATATATATATATATATATATATATATATATACATATATATTATTCAACGCTCACCTTTATTCTAAGATTTCTGAGCTCTTTCGTTGACTTTAGTTAGTATTTTCCATAACTGTAAAGTATGTGCTGTGATTGCAAATATTCCGTGATCAAAATTGTTAATACGCGTCGTATTAAATAAAAAACATGTTGGCTACCGCCTCTTAAGTTCAATATTTATTAGAAATGCCTTGTTTTCTTGGGGGTGATATAACAGAATACGTAATAAAGTGCCAAACATTCATTTTTTTCTCTCCCGTTAGGCCTCTTTAATTGGTAATCATATTTCCTAAGCTAAGACGCAATATAAAGACTACTTTATAGCTGATACATTGACGAACTGTTTTTGCTGAAAATTTGCCTATTTTCTGCTATGTTGTTCAAAAGACAAATATGGCGCATTATTTTTTTCATCACCATATATTCCTACATACAAAGCTGAAAGTCATTCATCGCAATTGTTTCTCATAGCCATAGATTATAGATTTATTATCTGAGGACTCCAAATGTCCTATTCCAAAATCAGTTATTGGTTTATGTACATCCAAAGCCAAATACCTCACTGCCAGATGTCCATGTGTTGGGCTAATCACCTCAGTCCTCTAAATATAATACATTTATTGATTTATGTAGTTGCAAAGCCAAATAACTGAATGTCAGATGTCATGCACCGGCCCATATATTGGGCTAATCACCTAAATCCTCTAAATATGTTATAGGATTTACTGTGGACAAAAATTATACACCGATACCCACTGCTAGCTAATGCTTCATAATAATAAATGACTTGGTACATTATTCTACTCTTTTATAGTTATTTGCGCTATATTCCGCATTTGCAAAGTAAAAATATACTTGTCAGGTATTAGTTTAAATGATCAACTAATGTAAAACGATGAAGATGTAACATTCCATACGAGTTTTTTCTCAAAACATTGAAACCCACCGTACCTAACAAAAATTTTAAATAAATTAACAGCACCGAAATAATTCATTGTAACAGCCAGCAGTAACATTCATAATGAATAAACGAGCCATTTTGTTCGATGGAAACGAAGACCAGACGATAAATTTCTGAGGAAGGCTTTGAATGGTTAATTAGCTCGCGCGGCTCTCGGCGCATTAGTAATATATACAGTAGAGCTATAATCTCATCAATATCTACCTAGTTGTCAATGATACTGTTCTCCTATAATAAATATTTACTCTTAGATATTAACGAAGTAGAAAACCAGAGACGACTACTTTGCGCAAGGTAAATTTTTGATTGATGGGGCCCATGTGAATCATAGATACTTCAATGGAATGGGTGACATTGACACTGCATTCATCGCACCTTTTACATATGACAGAGAGAGAGAGAGAGAGAGAGAGAGAGAGAGAGAGAGAGAGAGAGAGAGAGAGAGAGAGAGAGAGAGAGAGAGAGAGAATAGTCCTGTTAGTGAAAACAATGAGAGTACAGACATAATTTTCGTAGAATTTCAAATCTGGCTGTTCAAAATGTTTATCAAATATTTACAAGGTACTGAATTATTTAATAGAGTAAATAAAAAGCATGTCTTCACTGTATGTATTGGCATGTATGTGTGCACATACATGGGAAGGAGAGAGAGAGAGAGAGAGAGAGAGAGAGAAATCAAGTCTCAGAAAAATGCTGTAGACTGGGAATCGTCATGAGGAATGAAAACTATTTCACAAGCAAGAATTATGGAATCCTTTACTTCCTCCCTCCTCCCCTCCTGGGGGACTGGGGTAAAGCAGGACTGACCCGTTATTTGCTTTAATGCATTCCACCAGTACTGTAGCCTCACATTCCAGATAATCATGCGATCCAATATATACTATCTTCATTATTGTTCATTATCTTCATTATCCTTATCCCTCCTTTCTCCCAGGTTTTTATCAATATCCTTTCAGGATCTCTTTACATCCTAGCTATCATGCTACTTATAGAACATGTGGATAAGTTGTTTTTCGATGGTGGAGTAATATGGGGGGAACATTGCTGTAGCACTGTATGATTTATAATCTCTTCCATCAATGTACAAAAATTTTTCCATAACTTTGTCTATGGAAATGTACGTGATTTTCGAATAATTTCTTTTATCAACAGTAAAACTTTCATTTGCATTCTTGATTCTACAATTCTATTCTGGTACCATTTCTGAAGCCGTGGTCATAATTAATGTAGATTCCATACAATCACGTTACAAAGATTCTCAGCAATATTTTCAGAGAATTCCCTAAATAATCTTGAAAGCATGAATGAAATTCAGTCCCTCTAATTGATCTGAATTAGAAAATGTTTAAAATCTATTTAAGTTTCGTTCACGTCGATTCTCTGTTTGCATGTAGGTTTCTCATGAAAATACCTCCCATGGACATTAGTTGCCAATTCTTAGAAACAGAAATCTGTCCACTTCCGACAGCTCCTGTGAATTAATTTTATCCTGAAAAATACACAACTTAACATTACTATCTTTCCCAGGTCATATGAAATATCTTGTGTTTAGAGATACTGTATCTAATTTTTTTGAAGGGGTTCTTCGTTAGGACATGAAATATAAAGATGGCCTTTTTTTTAGGCAGAAATACTAGTCTCACATACACGCACACACACATATATATAAGTATATATATATATATATATATATATATATATATATATATATATATATATATATATATATATATATATATATATATATATATATATATGTGTGTGTGTGTGTGTGTGTGTGTGTGTGTGTGTGTGCGTGTTTGTGTACGTATGTATGTATATATATACACACACTCATATATATATGTATATATATACATATATGTATATATATATATATATATATATATATATATATATATATATATATATATATATATATATATATATTACTAGAAGGACCTCATTCAAACTGGATGGTATCTAATGGAGTATTTGTTCAGAAAAAGTTACAAGCTTTCTTGGACAAACAGTCCACATTATCAAGTATCCGTACAGTGAGCGGACGCGTAGTCCAGCTGTATTTATATCTGTGTGCTGGGTACTTTTAATCCTATAATCGCCTAGCTCCTCCTGTGTGACCCCTGCCCCCTCGTGATCTTGGTCTTTCTCTGCTCCCTTCTTCTTCCAGGTGTCCGTTTTCCGTGCATTCTCTTGCGTTTTTCCTTCTTTTTCTTGCTACTGTGGAGTATATGATTTTTTTAGATATGCTGTAGAGTATATGATTTTTTTAGATATGCTGTCTTCAAAGCCGTTTCCGGTGTTCCCTGCCATTGTGTTGTTGGCGCAAGTTATGAAGGCGTTCTCTACAACCAGTCTGGCCGATTTGTTGGTATTCCTGTACAGAAAACTCATATTTTCCCAGTCTATTTTATGATAATTTTCCCAACAGTGTTTGGCAACTGCTGACGTCTGGTTATAATGCCTTATGTTTTGCAGATGCTGTTTGCTTCGCTCTTTACATGATTTGACAGTTTCGCCATAGTACCCTTCTTCACAGTCTAGACACGCTGCCATATATACCTCCCTCTAATCTCTTCCCTCTCTACCGACTTTTTATTTCTAACTATTTTATTCCTAATGGTGTTTTTGTAGCTGCTTATCAATTTGAAATTATCTAGCTTTCTGTTGATGGGTGCAATAGAGTTGTTGTCCGGGACTGTAATTATTTTCTTCCCTACCAAATGTTCCTTTTCTAACCTTTCCCTCTCCC
The DNA here is from genome assembly GCA_039081455.1 of Macrobrachium rosenbergii. Classification (NCBI taxonomy): domain Eukaryota; kingdom Metazoa; phylum Arthropoda; class Malacostraca; order Decapoda; family Palaemonidae; genus Macrobrachium; species Macrobrachium rosenbergii. The sequence continues at coordinate 62,842 of JANJGK010003486.1, forward strand.
CAAAATAGTTTTTCCTTGCTTTGATGTGTGCCCACTCCCACCAACACTTAGGGCAGCCTAATCTCCTAAAACTCTCCCTCAGATAATCCAACTCTTCGTCTAAAAATTCGGGACTGTACTACCCTAAGTATTGGTGGGAGTGGGCACACATCAAAGCAAGGACATCGCTTAGACCCCGGTAGCGAATGTGTACATGTATTGTACCAAATCCCCAGCTCCCTTTCTCCCAGCAGCGAGGAGAACTGGGCGGGTAGGTCGACAATTCGAGACATGTGAGGTGTCTGTTATGTTTTTAGAAGATGTTGGAGTGGCTTTGTTTATGTGTTTATTAGTCTGTAACACCCATTTGCTTTCAGCAAACCTATCCGTTGATTACATACATAATCCCGGGGTGTCTACACGGATAGCAAAGTGTCCGTCTTCTCTGACTGGTCAGCTGCGGGGATTGAACCCTCGCCACAGACTTCTATGAAGTCTGAGGTTACTGCTTCTACCAACCGAACCATCGAGGCTCCATATATATATATATATATATATATATATATATATATATATATATATATATATATATATATATATATATATATATATATATATATATATATAATGTATAACTGAATCACGAAAATATGAAACGTGATGAATATATAAATAAAGATAAAATCCACGAAGGAAACGGAAACACTGGAGTGCTGCGAGGCCTTTCGACGCTAGGTCCTTTACTTAGCAGACGTTTCCTTCGTGGATTTTATCTTTATTTATATATATATATATATATATATATATATATATATATATATATATATATATATATATATACATGTATACATATATAGTAAGTTTTTTCCAGGCCGAAGGGCCCATAGAGCCGGTGCTAATACCCGGTTTCCACGGCGCTAAGCGAACGAGTGATAATTGACCCCCTGGGACAGGACGCCAGTCGTCTGTCGCCGGTTTACCCCCAGCCACAAAGCTTGTATACCTGGGTGTTCCTCCCAAGGGAAGAACACCGCCACCACCGGGGTTCGAACCGCTTGTTTGTGTGAGTGCAAACGCGTGTGTAAGAATGTTTTATATATAGTGAAAATCCTTATAATTATGTTTCACATCTGAAGGCTGGCACCCTATACCACAAATACTGTCACGAAACACGTGAAATGATTCTGCCTCTTTTTTTTTTTTACCGAATATTCACGCATGTAAGGACTAAAAAACAAAAAACAAAAACAAAAAAAAAAAAACCCAAAAAAAGGGCACGAACATCTTTACTATTACATTCATGTCGTAGACCCGAAAATAAGTTAGGGAAAGTAATGGCGCTGCGTATAACGCACCACTAAAATTATTCAGCACAAAAGAGGGTGAATAACAGGTCTCTCATTTTCGTCATGCGGTCTAAAGTTATACAGAGTCCATTTCGCTCGCACTTTGTGTATTGAACTGGAAGCAGTTTTTCTAAGTGTCGGACCTTTATACATATTTATTACTAGTGCATAGAGAACATTTATCCGTTTTCTGGAGATGTATAATATACTAAAATGCATTTACGAGTAAATCGGCGTATAAAAGGTAGATCATATTGCCAAAGGGGCATTACCTATGTTATATGAATAATAATAATAATAATAATAATAATAATAATAATAATAATAATAATAATAATAATAATAATAATAATAATAATTATGATGATGATGTTTCTCTTCTTTTCTTCAATTCATATCTCTGCTAAATGCTGGTCAATTTTTATAATATGGAAACGCTAGTGTTCTGGACTGTAATAAAGAATCTTACCCTCGCAGTGTTATCCTAATCGGGGAAAGTTTCCTGGTATATATAGTTCTTATGTTATATATACCATATACTAGAGTATAAGAATCATCTTTATAATATATAAACTTTATATAAAATGACGATGACTTTTATACTATATAACATTCTAGTGGAATCATTCACACGGTTAAGAACTAACTTGGAAAAATTCAACGGAAATGCGCTAATAACAGTAAAATGGAACGTAATAATGAAAAAACCTCACTTGACTAAAAGAAAAAAAGAATAATGTAGAAAACAATAGACCTATGAACATTTTATCGAGAATAAATCAGTGAACGACTTTGAAAGACTGCGGAACAGAGGCTATGCAATCGCTCATAGGAAATATGACCATAATTTATGATCCCCATCCCACGTTCAACGACTTATGCAGCAAATTGAACCGAGGCAGATACACTCCACTCAGGTATTATGCAGAGCTCCAACGATGTCATAACAGATACCCAATAAATACCACTACTGAATTCAGGGGAACGTAACTCTCCATTACTTTGGATTTATTAATTAGCGAGGGAAGGTATACCATTCTTAATTGCATATAACCGTTATCTACCTAATGGGGTTTCATTTGTCATTCGGAAACTGTATTGCATATTCGGTGTTTATTTATTTCGATGCTAAACTTATATCTTAATAGTATATAAACGATCATGCACGCGCGCATGCAAAAGGTCCTGAACATTACAGAATTATTATTATTATTATTATTATTATTATTATTATTATTATTATTATTATTATTCAGAAGACAAACGTCCATGAAACATGCCTACAGGGCCCATTGACTTAAAACTCAAGCTTCTAAAGAATATGGCGTTCATATGAAAGAAGTTACAGAAGATGATAGGATATACAAAAAAAAATCTGCTATTAGAAAAAAAAGCCAAATAAATAAATAAATGGAAATATAAATAAATGACCAAATTGCAAGGCGAATTGGTTTACGGTAGAAAGAAACATAATTTACACTTGTCAGTATATTTGTATTCAGTGTTTTCCAGAATCGTCATTATCTTATTAGACTATATACAAACCTATCAATTGTTTACTATAACTTTACAAACAAAACCTTTTGTATACAACTAACTTAGTTCTCGTAGATCGAAAGATGAACAACTGAATGATCACAATTATTTTTACAAAATCTGATAGTTATCATATTGAATTTACTAGAATTATTACTTGTAGAATGGAATAGTACTGTTTACGGAATTTAACTGTTTAGGGAATTTAGCGATGCGAGGGATTCCGTAAAGAAGGGTGGGAAGGGAAAGGTTAAAATGCATTCAGAAAATGTTTCTTTGGTCTCATTCCTTTTCCGAACCTAATGGCGACCTCAGTCCGTGACATAAAAAAGGGTAAAAATAAATTTAGTAGTCAGGATTTTAACTTTTTATTTTTCATTCGTATATTTTTATCGCTTCTTTCTGAAACAGCAGAGGGGTAAAGTGTGAAGTTCACTGAAAAAAAAACTAGTAAAAGTGCAGATTAATGTTTTCCCTAACATATACTGAATGGTATCTTTCTTTCAGCTTTACATACACACACATATACATACATACACATATATATATATGTATATATATATGTATGTATGTATATATATATATATATATATATATATATATATATATATATAATATATATATATATATATATATATATATATATATATATATATATATATATATATATATATATATATTATGTGTAGGGCTTGGCTGATGAGTTTATTAATTAATTAACATAATTTATGAGGCCCTGAGTTGTCAATGACCCACGTAACCTGTCAGTTAAAGTTACCATTAACCTCAGGACAGACAATTTTTTAATTAAATAAGGTCGCCAGTCGGGGAAAAACAAGACAGGTAATAACAGGTTACTTTGCAACACATGGATTACATCAAACCCCCCTCACTTCCCAACTGGTCCTGGCAAAGAAAGAATGTGTGTTTAGCGAGGAAATTACGTGAACTTCCGCCCACGTCGGACACATTCAATTTTCCCTTGCTTCAAGTAGAGTTATAACGCAACAAAGTATGTGAGATATCGTATGCAGTTCGTATTATTGAAGGCTAATTCTCTTCCGAACAATGGGATCGAGACACAAGGCTGCCTGAATGCTGAAAATTACTTACTTAACCTTCCCTAATTCCTATTTACTGCACGGGAATAGGTTACACAGTCGCTAAGCAATATTAATTATTCTTACACTAGACTTCAATAAAGTAAACTGGTTATACCATATTATCGTAGATGGTGGCGAAGAGGGAAAACAAAGGAACTGGAAATACAGAAAGAGATACTGGCAAGTCGACAAAAATTTGGCAAATTTCCAACTTACTGTTGACGTAGTCGCTGCGCATGCAACTGACAATCAGAAGTCTTGAAAACACCGGTCATCTCATTAATACCAATGAAACAGTCAGAGGGCAAGTACAAAGAATTAGATACACACAACGTGTGTGCCTCCTGCATTCACAAGTCTCCCTCTGACCTCTTTCGGGGTCTGACGCTGGGTTGTTTTCGCATCAGTGTGTCTTTAGTAGTCGGGGCAGTCTGAAATTTTGACAAACATCGCCGATACATAGAATAGGGGAAAAAGAAGCTTAAGACCACCTTTGCCAGAGGTTACTTGGTGAACCCTCCCTATGGTGTTAGGCCCCTAATGCTAACTAAAGACGTTACTTTTTGAAATACACCCAGCCTATCTCTGCCTGCGAAGCAGTGGCCCTTAGCATAGACAGAGACGTCTTTCTGTCTTTGTCAGAATAATATTCTTATTTACCAATGCAGAGAGGGCGAGCAGCAGAATATTTATAAAATATTTAAAATTTATATATACTGTATATATATATATATATATATATATATATATATATATATATATATATATATATATATATATATATATATATATATATATATATATATACATATAATTGTAATAAATGGAAAACATCAGAAAGGGTATGATGGACAATGGAATCTAATAAGATGGAGAAATGAATGATAATATAGATGGAGGAAAAATGGAAGAAGTTGATTTGCAAAAGCTCTTGAAGAAAAGCAGAAAGATACTTTTAGGGTGTAAGGAAAACTTAGTCACAGGAACTTAGAAACGGTGAAGGTAGAATTTTATGGCGTGGAAAAATTAGAAGATGTGTTTGTCCATGGTCTTGAAGTGTAGGTCTGGTATGTAAATGAACGTGGAAAGGGTGACTTTGTTTTGAAAAAAAATGTTGGCGCAATGTAAGAATTGGAATGGAGAGGATTCTGAGACTTAATGGAAGAAAAAAATAGTAAAAAATATGTGGGCTAGAGGGTCGGAGTCTTTTTTAAGTATCTTTGTCCTGTGGAATGAATGGAAGATGAAAGTGGAAGAGGTAATGAAAACTTAATAATAATAATAATAATAATAATAATAATAATAATAATAATAATAATAATAATAATAATAATAATAATAATAATAATAATAATAACTGTTAGGCAAAGCGCAACTCAAGAAAATCTGTAACCTGCTAAGGTGTTCAGATAGATGTCATAGCAAAAGACTGGTTTCATAAATTAGGATGAACATAATCTTAATTCAAAGGATAAATGAACGTCTTTAGGGTAAATAGCCTTAGTATTAAAGCTAGCCAAATTTCCTCGCTTTATTTCTAGTTTTCCTTGTGCTTTTCATGTTGTTTCAACCATAATTCACCAACAAATTTTTGTCTCAATCTGTTTGGAATTTATATTTTCACTTGCCTTGTTTTTAGTTTTCTTATTTAATGTAATATATCTATGGAGGACTATTATGTTCCAGAGTTGAAATAAAATCTTGAGAAAAATAATTAACATTGAAGCAAGTATATTTTAAAGAGATATTAAGAGCAAGAAATGCCGGTTACTATTCAACCTCTGAAATGGAATAGCATTGGCGGAAAAAGATTTACGTGCAAATACTAATCGACATTTCACTTGTTCACATTACTGTATTCTCATCAAAATGTTCACATTTAGTCGAAGAACAACCCAGCTTACGAACCACTTCAGTGATTTATTTCTAAAATACAAAAAGGACTCTGCTTTTAAACGGACGGAAGAATATTCATTTTAATTTTGATACCACTGAATATGATAAAAAGAAAGAAGCAATATTCAATGGAAGCAGAAAACAAATATCAACGAATATTGTACACTAAACTTTTTAGCGTTTAAAAGATTATATCGAAAGATTCTCCATTAACAAGACACACATTACATGAATATGTTGCAAGTATAAAACGTAAAAAAGAAACTTTACTGGATTATTAACGGAATTCAGGCAATAGTTAAAAGCCAAATAACTGACAAAGGGGGGAGCATCGTAATAGAGAAACTGGAAAATTGGATTGACCATTTGTGAAGGCTTTTGCTTCTAGCATCCAAAAGGAATACTCTTTGAATTTTGACAACAATAAACAAAGCAAAATATAGGCCATTAAGAGTGAGTGCAGAAAGCCTCACTGTTACTTTATACATAATATATATATACATATATATATATATATATATATATATATATATATATATATATATATATATATATATATATATATATATATATATATATATATATATATATATATATATATATATAACGGAGAGAGAGAACACTGTTTGCAAAGAAGGGGGGAATTATTTGTATTGCACGTTTCACTGTTATTATAATTTCTCGCATGACCCTTGAAGGCAATAAAAGTTATATGCAATTAAGGCTTGTCTTAAATGGCAAAGGAACACCTCCAACAAATGCTACTTTTAAATAAAATTTTATGGGAGCTTTCGTATTCTGGTTGATAGCAGAAATTTTAACGATGATATTTAAGAAAACCAACAACAATAATAATTTAATTAAAGAATGTTTCAGTTAAGGTGTAATGAGTACTAATTGCTAAGACCGATCATGAATTTCCGCGTGCATTATAATTACTGAAATGGCTTCCTTAACGAGATATCGTTAAATCTTTAAGATGGCCACCAGGAGTTTATTGTTGGCAGAGGTTTCTATCAACAGACCAGAATCTAATCCTGTGTCTTGCAGATACTTTATTAAAGCATAAGGATATTCACAAGATTAATTTTATAACAAAATATGATAATTATACTATTAACAATACTAAAGGTATTATTAGGAAATTTTGGCCAAACCTGTGAAACTACAGTTAACATTGAAAAGCATAAGATTATTAAGTAAGTGTGAGCCTGTCTGTGTGTATAACCACATAAAGTGATTTATGCTTCATAGAAAGTAAGTAAAAGACAATACTCGTGTAAACTTAATTCTGTGAAAGTAAGGAAATTGAGAAGAAAATGACGTATATTGTAATACAAAGGCAACAAAATAAGAGGAAAGTGAGAAATACTAGTTATCACATAGGCTTACCGAAAAAAGTGATATATATATATATATATATATATATATATATATATATATATATATATATATATATATATATATATATATATATGTATATATACATATATATACACATATATATACATATATATATACACACACACACATATATATATATATATATATATATATATATATATATATATATATATATATATATATATATATATATTATATATGTACACATTTATAAACTTATTCTTTGAATTAAGTACATCGACGTTTTATAAAAAAAATGACAAGTTAATCATCTCACTTTCTTAGAGTAAAACTAAATTTTTTTTCTCTTGTATCATCGGAAATGAGAATTAAGCTTCCTTCCTCTCCCGGAGTTCCTCCGAGCAAAACAAGGCAATATCCCTATTGTGAAAGTTAAACTCAATTGGAGTCTAAATTACATTCCCTCCTTTCAGGTAGACTCGTGAAGAACCAAGAGTTTCCCCAGCCGCCTTTTGAAAGACATTCCCTGTAAATTACGCCTATTCTTCTCTTTATGAGATGGGAGGTGTTCAGTGTCTGGTAATTCGTCTCCTCCCCTTTTTTGAGTTTCCCATTTATTTTCCCGTTTTCTTTGGGCTTGGTCTAGAAAATGGGAATAAGTATGTGTGATACGAATTTTAAACTAATTTCCATTCAATAACTGCCAGGCAATGAATGTTATAAAGTCAAACCTTATAACTTGTGATTTACTTCAACATTGTAAAAGATTGTTAACTAATATTTCATTCTGCCATTTATGAGTTTATTTTTACTTCACAAAACAGCTTCATTTTATGACTCGTATTTCATTGTTTAATGTGATGAATCAAAATTCCCTTTGTTAAAAACATAAGAATGCATGGTATTGATGATTGGCCTTTATTAAGGAAGCAGTAATATAGAGTTCATGTTTAAGTAAAGTCTTTGTATGAATAATCAAGACGAATATTATTTCCGATCACACCTGAACCTAACGAGACCATACGGTTACATCCTATATAATGTATAAAATCCAGTTGTTTTTCATAGCATAAAAAAAGCAGCAAATTTAAGTTTTAATGCTTAATTACTAATTACTGAAGAAGACCACAAAAGGGAGCAATTCTTCTAAAAATGGCAAATGAGAACCAAATACTATTTAATAAAAGCAAAAAATAAATAGAACGTAGATTATAACCATAAATTTTATACACAACGATTATCCAAGCCCTTAATTCATGATATTGATGTAACCGAACTAAATAATATTTATAGAAACACACACACACACACACACACACACACACACACACATATATATATATATATATATATATATATATATATATATATATATATATATATATATATATATATATATATATATATATTGAGAAGGTAAAAAGGCTCTAAACCAGCCACCATAAAAAAATCAGCATCTAATTTTATCCTCGAACTAAAGACAGTCGATGACCAGTCGTGTAGAAAGGGGAGGACACAGGAATTCGGTGCGAGCAAATAATGGCAACGAGCAATAGTCGTTAAAAATACATTCACATTTCAGTTGAGATCTACATCATATGGAAGACAGCATCTGGCACGCTTGTAAAAATAGTCTCCGATTCTCACGCCTTGGTCCTCCTGTGTTCGAACTTCACTCTGGGAAATGTCGCTCTTGGCTTCACAAAACCTGTTTTTTTTTTTTTTTTTTTTTTTTTTTGTCAGAGTGAAGGTACAAACATTTAATTTTTTCATTGGCACTTGAAATATAACGAGAGAGAGAGAGAGAGAGAGAGAGAGAGAGAGAGAGAGAGAGAGAGAGAGAGAGAGAGAGAGAGAGAGAGAGAGAGTTTTGTAGATACCGAGTAACCAAGAATAGGATTTGAAAGACAGATTTTTAAAGGTGTCAGTATTCGAGCTTTTCATTAAGTTTGATAAGATAAACTGGCATTGCAGTTTCAATGCTAAGATGCAATTGCACGGCATTACATACAAAAAAGATAATACATAAAATGCAGTTTGAAATAATACTCAAATCAGGTGATTTTAGAAAGATTTAAGAGTTGCCTTGAAATTTACCGGGGAAAAAATATCTGTTGAGGATGACTCATGGATTAATGAATCTTGCTATTTTATATCAAAATAAAGTTAATGGAATGAAGATATCAACATCTTCGATAACTTGGAAGCCTTGCTAAAAAAAAAAAAAAAAAAGAAGACGGAGGGAAGATTTGCGCTACAGCAAAATAATGGACAATAAAGAAATTTCCATAGCAATTAAAGCACTCAGCTTCCATTGCTCCTGACTTTCCAGCGTTTGGAATCATAAAGGATTGGGGTGAGCAGCAACGAAACACGAGAATCATTCGTTTTCGTAGAATGCACTTTTTTTTATTTGCGTAGAAAACGTTTTATTCCAACACTATACTATGCATGGCCATTTTTATAATTTGTTAGTTCAAATACAACAAGGAAAGGTCGCTTTTAATCCCATAAGTTAAGTTCATTTCGCTTTTTAACAAAAGTATAAAAAACTTTTCAAAATGTTCAGTTTGGAAGAATACATAAAATTTGGCTTCCCCCCCTTTATTTACGTATGCCATCAGCATGTTTATTAGTACAGGAGCATTAGGTCCTAAAACATGCCAACTTGGGAAAAAAATGCAGAAAGCTGATTTTTTTACTGATGGTACTACAATTCTTCCTCAGTTGAATGACATAAAGTTTACCAAAGTTAACCCTGAGCTTGCTGAGTAATTCAAAATGGCGTGCAAGATGGCTGCCATTAGTACGAAACCCACTTTCTGAACTAATAGCGCTAAAAATGGGGGAAAAAGTTTTACAAATTAGGTTTTAAGCAGTGGAAAGAACATTTTTCATGTCATTTATTTGATGTTTTACCCATTTAGTCATACTTTAATATAAAAAAAATTCTTTATTTCCTCAAAATAACGTGGTGTGAGATTTTATGCAATTCAAAATATGATTTGTAGTCGTTACTAACTCCTGTTTTCAATTCTCCTACATATACCATATACCCCTGGTTAAACAAATGATTTATAACTAACTAACCCTTTCCCCAATACACTGTGATACCCATTGCAAGGGGTGGTGAGGAAAAGTGAACTCGTCCTGGACCTGTATAAGCTACTTCCCGTATCTCACTGGTGAGCCGTTCCCAGACACTTAGTCTACCACACAGATCCATCGTGATTACACCACATTTCATCAGACAAGGCTGTTCAGGTACTTTATATTCATCTGGTATCATCTCAATCTCTCAAAATATCTCACCTTTGTATTGTATAACACACACATATAAAATATATATATATATATATATATATATATATATATATATATATATATATATATATATATATATATATATATATATATATATATAAACTACATTAGGTAAAGACTAATTGTATTCAGACTTACTTATTGTGCTCTAAATATCCAATCTCTCGGCACCAAAGGCATTGTTTTCCAAATTATTTGTAATCTGCGAATGAGAATTATTTTTAAACTACGAATTAAGAACCAGTGATTTAGTTTGACATCAGAAACTTTTCTTTGTTTCAAGGTATGAGTGATGGAAGAAAGATGCCGATGTGTGTTTTCTGCAATGAAGCCATTGACATGGATCAGGGTGCAATGGGTCAAAAGGGATTGGACAAAGTCTTAGCAATCAGCAGTGAAATAAAGGATGGGTTAGACCAGTTGTTAGTAAACAGAGCACTACCAATTCCTATACGCAAGAGATGTAGACAGAATTATCTCTTGCCTAAAAATGTCAAGAAAAGGAAGAGAGAATCAGATAACTCTGGTAAAAGATCAGAGTACAAGGCACCAATTCGCAGGTCCCAGACAGACGATTTCGACCTACGAAACCAGTGTGTGTATTGTGGAAAGTGTATTGACTATTCTATGATAAGCAAACAACCTCTTAAGAGACGTGATAAAATACATGAATCGAGAACTAAAGACTTTATCCACGCATTACAAGAGAAATGCATAGAACGCTCTGATAAATGGGGCAATGAAGTACATGTGCGTATTCAAAACATTGGAGATACAGTTGCTGCTGAGGTAAAATATCACCATGACTGTCGGGTAAGTTTTCACAAGGGTAGGGAATCTGTGCAAAATCCCACAAAAAGGCCTAAAGGTCGTCCTATAGGGTCAGTTGATGAAGAGAAAAATGTAGGATTTTACAAACTTTGTGAGCTCTTAGATAACAATGATGACCACCAATACACTTTGACAGAATTAGAGGGTCTTTTGAAGGATTGTTCTGGAGATGGTGAAGTGTACACTGCGAGACAACTAAAGTCTAAACTACAAGATAGGTATAAAGATGAAATGATTATTACGTGAGAGCAAGATAAAGAGACAATTTATACATTTCTGAATGAGAGCAATAATATACTGAGACAACATTACAGTAATACTGGACTAACACCTGAAGAAATTGTCGACATGGCTGGAGTTCTCATAGAAGATGAAATAAGGACAACCATATATTATAAATCCCAGTATCCAAAATTTTTGGAGATGAGCAACTATGGGAAGATGGAAGAACGTGTTTCTCAACTTCTATTAAGGTTACTTAGTCATCTCATCAAGGACAGACGCCGTAGGATTGCAATATCACACAGTATAACATCAGCTGCACGCCCCAGATCATTTCTCTCTCCAATTCTCTTAGGAGTATCAGTGTACTGTAATGCTAAATTCGAGTCTCATGAATTAGTTGATTTACTTAGCAGTGTAGCATTTGCAGATGATTACCGAGAAGTATTACGCCTCTACAGTGCAATGCTGCCTGCAGGAGAGAAAATGTATGAATGGGTTGACAAATTTGTGAATTTTGTATTTGACAATGCAGACATTGACACTCATACACTGACTGGACTTGGAACATGGCATGTTTTGGGAGGCATCGCAGGTGTAACGCCAGCTGGAGAGATTGTGGAAGAAAACTTGCCTCGTTCAACACAAGTTCAGTCCGTTGTAGATGCTGGTAGATTTGCACAATTGCCCACCAAAAAATACAAAAAACCACAAGTACCAGGTCTCAGAAATGTATTAATCAAACCACTAGAACCTTTCAGTACCAACCATTCCTTCTTGAGATTAGGTATAACCTTAGACAATATCTGGCTGGCCAGCTTCCATGTAACACAGACTGCACGGTGCCCATTATGGAGTGGTTTCAATCAAACTTTCATGAAGCAATTCCACTATGATGTAAGCAGAATAGACATTCTGCCATTCATTAATAACAGTCCAAATCATCCAGACACCCTTTACTCTGCCCTCTGCTATGCCCAGGATGTGTCGGAAAAGTACAGGCTGGGTATTATCCCTATCACATTTGATCAGCCACTATACCAGAAAGCAGTTGAAATAGTACAAGCATCTCCAGACCTTACCAAAGTTATAGTGAGATTAGGTGGCTTCCATCTTTTAATGTCATATGTGGGTGCAATTGGACATATAATGGCAGGGAGTGGGCTGTCTGATCTATGGGAGACTGTCTATGGAATCAACACAGTGAAGCACATGCTGACTGGGAATGCTTATGCTCGTGCACTCCGAGTGCACATGCAGACAGCCTCTTCTCTTGTTGGGAAGATACTTTATATACATCAACATCTTGTAACACACTCAACTTGGATCATCTTAGAGTTGTCCATGAAAAGCTGCTTGATGGGAAATATGAGGTTGGGACTCTTCAACAGGACTCCTCTGTGGCTCATCTAACAAATGTATTAGATGATCTAGAACATAACCTGACTACAAACTCAAGAACAGGAAAACTGTGGATTGAATATGTCAAGATGATACGTCTAATGCTCTTGTTTCTACGCGCTGAGCGTACTGGTAATTGGGAAATGGATCTATTTTGTGTCAATGCAATGATCCCCATCTTCCATTCTGGTGGACACCTAGCATATGCAAAGTCTGCCCGTCTCTACCACACACAGATGAAAGAGCTCCCCACCATCATGGACAAGGATCAGTATGTTGCATATACAGAATCTGGATACTGGACAATACGCCAGAGTAACCGATTCTGGTCTGGGAATTTTACTGACCAGACCATAGAACAAGTTTTAATGCGGATGTTGAAGACTCGTGGAGGTTTGAAGCATGGCCGTGGCATCACAAGCAGCACTCAGGCAAGGATGATTCATGTCCTGCCAAAGACTATTCCAATATGTGAGGTAGTTGAAGATTTTTGTGGAATTTATTCTCAGACAAGTGATCAACACACTGACATGAGAGCCTCCATGACTGAACGTGACAGGAAACACTATATCCTTTTTCGAAATTGGTTTGATGACCACTCGCCATTCTCATACACAGGTGAGCACAGTGAAAATCTTATCTCGCTCGCAACTGGTATCGTGGCACCAACATCTGCCAATGCTGAGTGTGCCTTTGAGATGGGAAGGAAATCAGCTGAAAGTGTGACAGGTAAGAATTTTGCAGATGTTAAACTCAAAAGAAATGATCGAGTTACATCAATAGGAGCAGCCACCAATGGAGTGACAGTCCGTGGCAAAGTGGTAGAGGTAGATTCCACACTATTATTCATGCGTGTCACATGTGTTATAGAAAAGCAATCTGAAATGGAAGTCTACCTTCAGCATGAGTTTAGTAAACAGCCTCCTGCATTATTTGATAAAGAGATGATGCGCAAGAATACTAAAAGTAATCTCGCAAGTCTCATAAAAGCTTCAGTTGTACCCATCTCAAGTGATGACCTTCAAAATCCATATTACATTGTCGATGGTGGACATCTACTGCAAAGTGTTCCTTGGCCAACAGATGTGAATGGTTGCACATATGGTGATGTTTGTAGCACATATGTATCATATGTACTAAACACCTTTGGTAAATGCACAGTATGTTTTGATGGGTATTATGCTACATCAACAAAATTTGCAGAGCAGAACCGGTGTAGTCTTTTTCACACGGTCTCTGCAGATATAATTGTTGATCTTGAACATCCAGTCACTACTAATCAACGTTCATTCTTGGCCAATAGAACAAACAAGTCACAGCTAATAGAAGAGGTTAAAGTTCAGCTCTCAAGTAAAGGAGTTAAATGTCTACAGGCAGAGGCAGATGCTGATTACATACTGACCAGCACAACCACTAGTTATGCAGAGGTCCACACTGATTGCCCAGTGGTACTAGTAGGCACTGACACTGATTTACTAGTAGTGCTCATTGACAAAGTAACATATAAGAATGTATATATGATGTACTCACGTAATAATGTCTATAAGATCAGTGGTATGCAAGAGGTAATGCACCATCAGTCCCGTCGACACATTCTTCTAGCCCATGCAATCACCGGATGTGATACGGTGTCTGCCCTTTTTAGCATTGGAAAGAAACGAGCACTTACAGTTTTAGAGAACCACAGCCAGTGTGACATGTTTGATAAATTTAAAGTGTGATTCAAGTCATGATGAGATAGCTAGGGTTGGGGAAAATTTTTTATTAAATCTCTACAAGTGTAATAAATCAACATCTCTTGACAAGTCTCGGTACATATTGTACACACAGAAGGTGAGCAAAATGAGCAGCAATTTTAAGCTAGAGAGCCTCCCCCCAACCTCTGCAGCAGCTAAGTACCATTCATATAGGACTTACTTTACAATACAAGAGTGGCTGGGAAATCCTGGAAAGCTAGATCCTACAAATTGGGGTTGGTACTACAAAGGTAACGTGCTGACTCCCGTCTTCACTGATAGGCCTGTAGCCCCAGAGCAAGTGCTGCTTATTATATCCTGTGGATGTAAGGGAGGGTGTGCGAAGAGGTGTAAGTGCCGTAAAGCAGGAATGTTTTGCACAACCATGTGTTCATCATGCATAGGTCAAACATGTACAAATTCCTGGCCTGCAGATGGTGATGAGGATGAGAAAATACTATGAAACCTGTGAATACGTGTATATGATTTTTTTGGTTAATTCAATATTTATGATTTAAATTTTTTTTATTTGGTTATTAATGGCAAGAACTTGTACATGTTACACTGAATAAAAGAAATCACATTATATATGAGTCTGGTGTATACTATGCTTGATTCAGTAGATATTTTGTGAACTCTTGTATTTTATTTGGATTTTAAATCTCGGAACATGTAAAGTTCTCTTTGAATAGAAGAAACCACATTAAATATGAGATATGTGTCTACTATGGATAAATAACAAAATTGCTTAATTCAATATTTATAATGTGAAGATTTATATTTTATATGGATTATAAGGCCAAAACATGTAAACTCTACATTGAATTAGAGAAATCACATTAAGAATGAGTCTTCTGTCTATAATGAACGACAAAAGTATTTTTCTCGGTTTATTTCAATATTTGTGATGTGAAAATTTGCATTTTATTTTGATTTTAAAGGCCAGAAATGTAAACTTTACATTGAATAAAAGGAATCACATTAAATACGAGTTTTTCGCACCAAAGTTCCTTGTTTAATAAGTACTAAACAATGATAAAGTAGTATTTTCGAAAATTAGCCGCATCGCAGCCGCCATCTTGGATTTTTCAGCAAGCTCAAGGTTAATTTAGGTAAAATTTATTCCACTGAACTTAGTAAGGTTTCAGATAACTTATGTGAAAAATTCAGCTTTCTGCATTTTTTTTCCATGTTGAACCCTATTGCTCCTGTACTATATTGTTTTTATCGTTCCTTTCTATGGCTCTCCCGTGATTTGTTTCTTTCCCCTTTCATTCCCCTTTTCTCTACCAATCAAAAGCCTTCTTTTCTCCGTTCTGCTTTTGCTAATCAGTAAATATCAATGTTTAGACCTGATTTCACTAAGCTGCTGTAATTTAGTCATATCTAGGACACTCTAGACCCTCCACTAACTATGAAATTTTACCAGATTACTTCTCATTTGTCTAGAAGGAGTGACATACTTCAAATCTCGAAACTGCAAAGAAAAAATTAATAAATAAATAAATAAATTAATAAATTAATTAATAATTATAAAAATAAATAAACATAAAAAAAATAAAATCCGTTATTTCAATCTAGTATATTTGGGTCTTTTTTAATTTCATCTTACTCGTGTTACTGCTAATCCACTTTTGAACTTTTACTTCCAGTGTGTTTCCTTTCTCTCCCTAACAGGACTGAATCAGGGTCCAGTATTGTCTACCAACTCAGGGTCTCTTGACCTATTTATCCTGTCTCTTTCGTCAATGTTTGTTCTGCTCAGTTCATTGTTCGGTTTAGTTTGCTAAACCAACACATCCCACATTTACTCAGGAAGTCAGCAATTCTCATGTTGCTCACCTCAGTGGCTCTTTTACTTAATGCTTCGGGAATCATTTCATTGCTTCAGTTTCCTGGAAATCTTCACTTTCTGTTTTTAGGAGAAGTATATATTATGTCAATTCCTTTAGGATTTAACGGCACTCTCATGTTCCAGCACTGCCCTCGTCTTATCTCCTTCAAGACTCACCTACAAGAAGAAAATAGGTCGACCTTCTCCTCGGCCTTCGCATAGAAAAATTAAGGTCAAAAAGGAAATGGAATCACATATATCCATATTTAATGGCATATACTCGTATTTACAACAAATATTAGAATAGAAATTACGGCGAAAGCCAAGAGATCACCCCCTTGTGTGTATTAAAACTCTAACGGACTTACAAATGCAAATTCAGTAAACTGTGATATTTGAATGTGCAGCAAACTGAAAACAACCAGCAATAAATATGCAGTATATTATTCTTTATTATAGTTTACCGCACTCATAAACTTTTTAATCGAGTGAAAGTTTATTGTAATGATCATTTTATAAGAAACATCGAGGTTTCTGAATTTTTGTGGAATAGGAATTTTTTTCTGCCTCAGCGTGTGTGGTTTTCGGGGTCTGGATTTCCATAAATGACGGCGAGGAAATGGATTTGATCAAACCTGTAAAATGAGCTGCAGATTTCAGTGGGATTAGGTTGAGACGTATAAGGAGCTACCTACGACACTTTATCTCATCTTTAACGGAAGTTATTCAATATCAAGTCGTTATGTTGAATCACCTACATACTTGTATTAAACAATGAGGAACCAAACTATCTTGGTATGTCCAAAGAAAAATATAATACTAAAAATGAAAAATGGAAACACAGGTAGGAAAAACAATTTTCCTTTTATCTAGTACCGGGAACAAAAAAAAAAAAAAAAAAAACAAGTGTATATTAATCGGAAGCGCACTTTGAAGGATGAGTTGTGACTATACGGAGAGAGAGAGAGCGAGAGAGAGAGAGAGAGAGAGAGAGAGAGAGAGAGAGAGAGAGAGAGAGAGAGAGAGAGAGAACCGAAGAATTCACACCATTCCAGGGTTTAATATTTTCTGGAGCAATTAACCGGGATCTTTAGAGGCACGGAAAAGGGTGGATGGAGGCAGTTGCAGTCAATTCACGCACTGTCTCCGGCAGGGCAGCTTCTTCTGGCCTTCCATGTGCCTCACGGTATCTGCGCAATTAATAAAGAGGAATACGTCCACCCAGAGATTCCCACGGTGGAGATAAAGTACTGGCTCTTGCTGGCATGACTGGCATTGTCCTTTTTTGACAGTGAATAAATGACTCGATTAGGAGCTGCGTCAAAGTGGGAGTGGGGTCACTTCGAAGTACTGTTGGAAAGGGAGTTGCAAATAACATATACATCCTTAGTTTCTTTCTAGCAAGAATAAAAAGTATCCAGCACATGAACTGTTGAGATATGAGTGATCAGAAGGATAACTTGTGATTTTGAAACATAATGTACATTTAAGTTGTGATATAGCAAGTCCAAAATTATATACAATGTGGAAGCAAAACCATGAAATAAAATCAAACAATTTGAAGTTGGAGTTACAAGGAAAACGCTTCATAAAGAGCATTACAGATTATTAGTTTTAACTTCCATCTACAGACACTTACGAAACTGTTAGATGATAAAGGACAAATCCTAAAAGAAACTAAATAGTGAAGGATCATCAGGAATTCACAACTAGGAAAAAGACAGTCTTATATATAAAAGAAGGTACCTTAAAGATTGTTTACGATGGAACCAAAAAACAGTACTGTATATCTATGGAACCAAAGATGAAGCTTATTTGTAATTAAAGAACATTTATATATGGCAATAAAAAGTAGTTGCTGCTTTCTATAGGGTTTCAAAAGGACATATTTTCAAATAATAATTTGGACAGAAAAGGATACAGGATATTTTATTTTACCCAGAATTATTTTGCTTTCAGGCGAAATGTTATCAGAAAGGTTCAAAGACAGGTCAGGCTCAGGTGCCTACACAAAGCAAAGCGCGAAACTGTGCGCGAGGTCAGGCAAGGCTCTCGACACCCTCCTCAATTCAGGCGATCAGTAGAAAGGAAGCGATTGATTGATTATGTCTCTTAAAACTGACGTCAAACAAAGGCAGCGAGGAACAGAAACAGAGCTCAAAAATATTTCGAAAGAAACAATCACCGGTATAGAAGGCTGGAATAATTCGAGAAAAAACCTGAGAGATGAGTAATGAAAGGTATCCAGGGCAAAATTAATTAAATACTCCCGCCGATATATTACATCTGGGAAATTGAATCAGGGGACCGCTTGTTTACTTCCCCACAGCTTATAACATTCGATGGAATTTATTAGTCGAGTGAAACAAGCGGAGGCGTTTGCTTCGTGTAGACTGCTTAGGATAACTTGCTTCCCCCCATCAGCTACCCACCACCCCACAACCCACCCCATCTTCCCTCTCCCTCAAGAATTAAAGATATATGGCCCTTTCTGCTTAATTTGATGAGTTATTTACCATCATCGGACGAACATAACCATGCGGGAAGAGGTTTAAATTTCCCATGGTTTGTAATAAACACATCCGTCCCGTTTCTGACAAGATTTTCCAAAACACGTTTTACTTAAAGGGTTTTTCCTTATGAGCTCAATTACTAGACAGCAAATGACGAATATGCATGCGAATTGCAATATATTGCCATTAGTTTTCAATACAGCAAAGCACAAGTAAGGCTAAAGTCGCCTAAGTACTTGAGAAAAAATAATGATTCTACTATTATAATCATGTTGTCCAATTATTTACCACCTTCGTTAAAATTCTCTGTTTAATCGGTATCGTTAAAATTCCATGGAATGGGATTGTTTTGATATCCTGTTAAAATGAAATTAATTTTTAAAAGGGAAATGATATCCCGAACGCAATCACAATCAACACGAAAGCTACTGATTGTTGAGAGTAACCATTCAGATGGATATCGTTACTGGGGAAGCTTTATAAAAGAAGCCTTACTAGTTAGCCAGTGAAGTTGATTAGGGCGAATATGGCCCTATTACGTAAGGATTTATTCGTTATTAATTTGGCTTACTT
>JANJGK010003487.1:0-86237 GCA_039081455.1 Macrobrachium rosenbergii
GTAAGGTTCTTTTTTTTGTAATGCTACTCTTATTGTAATGGTTCTTTTTTAAATAAACTGTCAAGTATTCATAATTATTTAATTATCCTGATGAATTGAATGGTGAAATTCCTGATAATTATCAACTGAATGGTAATTCAATGAGGTACTGAATGACAAGCAAACTACATTTTTGAGTGTTTTATTTAACCAAAGGTCACACAGACATCACAGATCATATACAGAGAATACTGGCTGCCCAAGACAGCACCAGCAGAGAGACATGTTAATCCTGTGACAGCTCACTAGAGACTGATGGGGGCTCCTTGAGTTCACCTTCTATATATACCCTGGATGGACAGTTGCCATGAGTTGCCTGTTAGGATATCTCCAATGCATTTGGAGATAGTGCAAATTATGAGGTGGAAGAGGGCCAAGAAAAGCAGGTGGTGCAGTGGGTAGGAGAGGTTGGAAGGTCCTTATGAACTCCTCCACAACTGGCCAGGGATGAGATCCCCAGCCTCAATACCTCCTGGAAAGAGAGAGAGACATTAATACTTTCTGCTGAGTAAAGTAAGCAATGCTACTAGACATCATACCATAGTGCTCAACACACTATATATAGTGCTGAGTAATTGTCCTTCTATATACACTAGCTACTGGCTACTGCTACTGGCTACTATTGCTTGCTAATGCTACCCTAGGAGAGAATGCTGGATGAACTAAAGGCAACTGGTAATTCTGTACCTAGTAACGCTACATTTGTAGATAAGTTACCAGGTCAGGCAAGTTACTGTTGCTGGTCAGTCATGCTATGCTAATGGACTGTACAAGGTAGTGAAGACAAATGAAGCTATTTCATATGAAACTTATTGGGAAATTTACTGGACACACAAGCTGAGAAATTTAAAGGAGAGAGAATTATTCATGTAAAACTAAAAGCTGTTTACTGAAAGGTATACAGAGAAAAGCTGATAGTTTTTGAAAGGTAGGAATGATGGGAAAGAAGCAGCAAAATTTGATGGAGATATGCTATTTATATAGACTGAGTTTTATAGAGTTTGAGAGTTGGGGAGGGAGTTTTAGTGAGTTGGAAAGTGGGGAGTGAGTTGTAGTGAGTTGGAGAGTGGGGAGTGATTTGTAGCAAGTTGGAGAGTTGGGGAGGGAGTTTAAGTGAGTTGGAAAGTGGGGAGTGAGTTGTAGTGAGTTGGAGAGTTGGCAGTGAGTTTTAGTGAGTTTGAGAGTTGAGAGTGAGTTTTAGTGAGATGGAGAGTGAGTTTTAGAAAGTTGGAGAGTTGAGAGTTAGTTTTAGTGAGTTGGAGAGTGAGTTTGAGAGTTGAAAATGAGTTTTAGTGAGTTGGAGAGTGAATTTTAGTGAGTTGGAGAGTTGGGGAGGGAGTTTTAGTGAGTTGGAGAGTGGGGAGTGAGTTGGAGAGTTGAGTTTTAGTGAGTTGGAGAGTTTGGGAGTGAGTTTTAGTGAGTTGGAGAGTTGGGGAGTGAGTTTTAGTGAGTTGGAGAGTGAGTTTTAGTGATTTGGAGAGTTGGGGAGTGAGTTTTAGTGAGTTGGAGAGTTGG
Source organism: Macrobrachium rosenbergii (assembly GCA_039081455.1). NCBI lineage: Eukaryota > Metazoa > Arthropoda > Malacostraca > Decapoda > Palaemonidae > Macrobrachium > Macrobrachium rosenbergii. The sequence continues at coordinate 1,555 of JANJGK010003487.1, forward strand.
AGAGTGAGTTTTAGTGAGTTGGAGGGTGAGTTTTAGTGAGTTTTAGTGAGTTGGAGGGTGAGTTTTAGTGAGTTTGAGAGTTGGGAGGGAGTTTTAGTGAGTTTGAGAGTTGGGGATGGAGTTTTAGTGAGTTGAAGAGTGAGTTTGAGGGCTGGGTAGTGAGTCTTAGTGAGCTGAAGGGTGAGTTTTAGTGAGTTAGAGAGTTAGGGAGGGCGTTTAAGTGAGTTGAGAGTGGGGAGTGAGTTTTAGTGAGTTTGAGAGTTGAGAGTGAGTTTTAGTGATTTGAAGAGTTGGGGAGTGAGTTGGAATGCTTCTCTCTCTCTCTCTCTCTCTCTCTCTCTCTCTCTCTCTCTCTCTCTCTCTCTCATCCTTGTGCTGCATCACTCTCATTCCCATTCCCTGTAACAATCCATTCTCATTCCCCTTTGGCAATCCATTCCCATTCCTGTTGAACAATCCATTCCCATTACCCTTTAACAATCCATTCCCATTCCCCTTCAACAATCCATTCCCATTCCAATTAGCAATCCATTCCCATTCCTGTTGAACAATTCATTCCCATTACCCTTTAACAATCCATTCCCATTCCCCTTTGGCAATCCAATCCCATTCCTGTTGAACAATTCATTCCCATTACCCTTTAGCAGTCCATTCACATTCCCCTTGAACTATCCATTCCCATTCCTGTTGAACAATCCATTCTCATTCCCCTTTGGCAATCCATTCCCATTCCTGTTGAACAATCCATTCCCATTACCCTTTAACAATCCATTCCCATTCCCCTTCAACAATCCATTCCCATTCCAATTTAGCAATCCATTCCCATTCCTGTTGAACAATTCATTCCCATTACCCTTTAACAATCCATTCCCATTCCCCTTTGGCAATCCAATCCCATTCCTGTTGAACAATTCATTCCCATTACCCTTTAGCAGTCCATTCACATTCCCCTTGAACTATCCATTCCCATTCCTGTTGAACAATCCATTTCCATTACCCTTTAGCAATCCATTCCCATTCCTGTTGAACAATCCATTCCCATTCCTGTTGAACAATCCATTCCCATTCCCCTTTAGCAATCCATTCCCATTCCCCTTTAGCAATCCATTCCCATTCCCCTTGAACAATTCATTCAAAATCTCTCCATGAAACAAAGAAGAAGAAGAAGAAGAAGAAGAAGAAGAAGAAGAAGAAGAAGAAGAAGAAGAAGAAGAAGAAGAAGAAGAAGAAGAAGAAGAAGAAGAAGAAGTGCTTGCTGTGACATTATAGGGTCTGCGTTCCTTAACAGACTCTGTTCCTTAACAGAAATCTGTAAAATAATAAAGAGCAGAGTATAAAGAGGCTCTTTATTCCTTAACAGACTTTGTTTCTTATCATAAATCTATAAAGTGTTCAAGCAGAAGCTTTAGAATAGGGTCTGTGTTCCTTAACAGACATTGTTACCTATCAGAAAGCTGGATCATAAAGTGTCTGTTAAGCAGAGATACTAGTTCCTATCCTACGTTGAACATTATGAGAGAAAAAAGAAGGAAAATGAAGAAAAATATAAAATTTATACTGAACACTCACCATCATCATCATCTTGTTGACGTCCTTCAGTGGAGGATTCTTCCAAATCTGCAAAAAGTAACAGACAGAGAATGAGTTGGGTGTGCAACATTGCAGAACAGACTTGTCACTTGCAATAATCTGTCTTATAAACACTTTTATTGTATTTACAGCAAAAACAGCAACGTAACAGCAGAGATCAGGATGATGTACATTTTGTGTGTGAAAAATCTATTAAAGTCTAGAAATTCCGTTGAACACGAATTCTGTGAAAATCTATTAAAGTCTACAAATTCTGTTGAACGCAAAGTCTGTGAAAATCTATTAAAGTCTATAAAAGTGTGTTGAATTCTTATCCTTAACATCAAGCACAGTTGAACACTTTTATTATGAACCACAAGAAGGAAGAAATTGATGGAGATGTCGATGAAGTTGATGAGACCAAAGATGGACGCTGAAGAAGAAGAAGTATGAAGACGAGAGTGATGATGATGAAGGGGGTAAAAGCGATGCCATGTCTGTGAAAAGGCTACGTCTGTGAAGACACAGGGAAGGTGTGAGTGCCAAAATGAATAAATGAATCAAGAAAACACAGACTTCAAACTTTCAGCTCCAGTCAAGAAGCATTTAAACTAATATACGTGCTGTTCCTTGCATGTGAGAGGCAGCACTTTAATTTCAATATACAAAAAGACTTTCAGCCAAACTGCTGTTTATCTTCCCCTGCCAAAAGGAACCAGGAACCTTAAACCTTAAAAAGAGACCTTAAAAAGAAACCTTAAAAATAAACCCTAAAAAGAAAAGTATTCCTATTATTAACTTATATAAGACTTAACAGAATACTTCAGGAGGAACTATAAAGGTCGTCGAGATATATTCCGTCCATTGGGGTGTTCTGTTGGTTTCTCGGCCCCCCCCACCCCGGGCCTCCGTCGATCAATTTCGGCAATGACCGAGAGAGGGAGACGGGTGTTCGCCCCCTCCCTTCCTTGTCTAGATTTTAATATGTCAATCTTCTGTCCACTAGACCTAAATTGATGCCCTGAGTAAGGGCAGGAGAGTGGGCATTTTGACCCTGAATTTGTGGGGGTCAAATCAGTGTTCTTCATCCAATGTGATTTTTGACGTAGAATATATGTGGTAACGAATGGGACAGACAGAGAGGTACAGCACTATATCTTGGTGGTATAGTGACTATGACACTATCAGATGACCTCACTATCAATGTAAATTCTGGTATTGTCACTAGATCTTGCGGGTACAGTGACTATGACACTATCAGATGACCTCACTATCAAAGTAAATTTGGGTATTGTACACTAGATCTTGGGGTACAGTGCCTATGACACTATCAGATGCCCTCACTATCAATTTAAATTCTGGTATTGTGAACTACATATTGGGGTACAGTGACTAACACTATTAGACAACCTGACTATCATTGTAATATCTAGTATTGTGTACTACATCTTGGTGGTACAGTGGCCATGAACACTATCAGAACCTCACTGTCAACGCTCTAAATAGACCTAAAAATCAAATAATAAATGAAATATTCAAAAAATCCAAAAGATTTGGACTCTAAAGATTAACCATAGGCCTAGAATACCTCCTCCCAAGGGGGCATTTCGGCATAGCTGAAACCGAGATATATAGGAATATATAGACTTATAGATCTATACAGATCAATTTCTGCCATTAAAAAACATATTTTGGGAAGGAAATATATAGAATTTAAGGCCATTTCAGCCTAAATAAGTCTATTTCAAATTTACAGAAGACAGTCTGGTTCCAGACACTGATTCGAATCATCGGACGATGAATCACGAGATTCACGTAATTAAGGACTGTCTGACTGATTCGGGTTGATTTAAATAACCAATTAACTTAATTATCATTAAATATATATTAAAATTAACGTAAAATTAATGAAATGTGGCCTTTTTTCGGCGCCGATCCGACGGGGCTCGAACCGAGTTCGAACAGCTGTTAGGTTCGATGATTTTATGATATTTACGTAATTTCGGACTATTTTACCGATTTAGATCAATTAATGATACTAATTAGCTTTAATTAGGTTGGTAATATATGTCAATTAACGTAAAATTAATTAAAAATAGCGATTTACGTTGCTGACTCGAACCTGTTCGAGCCTGCTCGAACAGATGTTCGGTTCGACGATATGACGATATTCACGTAATTACCGAATATTTTACCGATTCGGCAACGAAAAACGGCCATATTTAATGGATTTACATTAATTGACATATATTTCCAACCTCATTAACGCTAATAAGTCTCATAAATTGATCTAAATCGGTAAAATAGCCCGAAATTACGTATATATCGTGAATTATCGAACCGAACAACTGTTCGAACTAGGTTCGAACCTCTTCAAAGCAGCAACAAAAATGGCTCTATTTAATGAATCTTACGTTAATTTTATTATATTATTAATGATAATTAAGCTAATTAGTTGTATAAATTGATCCCAATCAGTCAGACATTCCGAAATTACGTAAATTTCATGAATTATCGAACCAAATCATAGCTCGAACTAGGCTCGAATCTCGCGAATCAGCAACAAAAATCGCTATATTTGATGAGTGTTACGTTAATTGACATATATCTTCAACCCAATTAACACTAATTAGTCTCATTAATTGATCTAAATCGGTAAAATAGTTCTAAATTACGTAAATATCGTGAATTATCGAACCAATGGAACTGTTCGAACCAGGTTCGAATCTCGGCGAATCGGCGACGAAAAACGGCCATATTTCATTCATTTCACGTTAATTTTATTATATAATTAATGATAATTAAGCTAATTAGTTATTTGAATTAACAGAAATCAGTCAGACAGTCCTTAATTACGTAAATATCGTGATTCATTGTCCGATTCACGTGTCTTGAACCAGACTTCTTCTACGAAGTAAAATTGACTTAATTAAACGCAAATGGCCTTAAATTCTATAGATTTCCTTCCTAAAATATGTTTTTTAATGGCGGAAATTAATTGGTATAAGTCTATAAGTCTATATATTCCTATATATCTCAGTTTCAGCGATGCCAAAATGCCCTCAAATGCCCCCTTGGAAGTATGCATTCTAGGCCTACGGATATTCTTTAGAATCCAAATCGTTTATATTTTTATCAATATTTCATTTATTATTTGCTCTTTGGGTCTATTTATGTCTATTTATGTCTATTTGTGTCTATTTGTGTCTATTTGGGGCATCCGAACCGTGACGGCAAGTCTCGTCTACCTTTGCTGGGTATTAGGGTACAATGGCAGATTTGTTCAGGAATCAAAGGTTAATTACTTTTACTCAGTCTTGTCCACTACAGACCTAACTTCATGCCCAGGGCACAGCCATGAGAGTGGGGGCATTTGGGTCCCAGGTTTTGCAGGGGTTCAATCAGAATTGTCTGCGTGATGTCAGTGTATCACAATAGGCGTTCTGATGCAATTTATCAACTTGACATAGATTTGTCTGTGTTTGTCTGTGGTAAGCAAAGAATTATCTGTGTAATGTCAGTGTATCACAATAGGTGTTCTGATTTATCAACTTGAAATAGACTTGTCTTTGGTATTAAAAGAATTGCACATAATATCAGGTGAGTCTTTGGGATAATAAGCTCAATGAAAGTTGACCAAAATAATTTGAAGTTTAGACATAAAAAGTTTGATAAATGAGGGAACTGGGAGAGATGAAGACTAGAAAATGATGATCATCAATTTTGCCGTTTACTGGGAGATGATGATAAAGATGGAAGTACAAAAAAAGTACAAAAAACTGATAGTGAAAAGGAGAAATATGAAGGAATTCTGGATGGAATTGAAAACCAGACTCTATTGAAGGAGGAATTCTGTTCAAAGAGGAAATGGATGAAGATGTGACAAAGGTCGGGTGAATAAATCAAGAATAATGAAGTTCCTTCTGAGATTTCAACATTTCAGCTTTCCCCTCAGGATTTTGTGGGCCATTCTGCAGGATTTTTTGGGCCTTCCCACAGGATCTTTTGGACCTTCCTACAGGATGTTTTGGACATTCCTACAGGATTTTGTGCATCTCCCTACAGGATTTTTTGGGCCTTCCTACAGGATTTCTTGGACCTTCCTACAGGATTTCTTGGGCCTTCCTACAGGATTTTTTGGGCCTTCCTACAGGATTTTTTGGACCTTCCTCCAGGATTTTTTGGGCCTTCCTACAGGATTTTTTGGGCCTTCCTCCAGGATTTCTTGGTCCTTCCTACAGGATTTTTTGGGCCTTCCTACAGGATTTCTTGGGCCTTCCTGCAGGATGTTTTTGACCTTCCTCCAGGATGTTTTGGACATTCCTCCAGGATGTTTTGGACATTCCTACAGGATTTTTTGGGCCTTCCTACAGGATTTTCTGGGCCTTCCTACAGGATTTTTTGGACATTCCTACAGGATTTTTTGGGCCTTCCTTCAGGATTTTTTGGGCCTTCCAGCAGGATGTTTTGGACATTCCTTCAGGATTTTTTGGGCCTTCCCACAGGATTTTTTGGGCCTTCCTACAGGATGTTTTGGACCTTCCTTCAGGATGTTTTGGACCTTCCTACAGGATGTTTTGGACATTCCTCCAGGATTTTTTGGGCCTTCCTACAGGATGTTTTGGACCTTCCTTCAGGATGTTTTGGACCTTCCTACAGGATGTTTTGGACATTCCTTCAGGATTTTTTGGGCCTTCCCACAGGATTTTTTGGGCCTTCCTACAGGATGTTTTGGACATTCCTTCAGGATTTTTTGGGCCTTCCTACAGGATTTTTTGGGCCTTCCTACAGGATTTTTTGGGCCTTCCTACAGGATTTCTTGGGCCTTCCTGCAGGATGTTTTTGACCTTCCTCCAGGATGTTTTGGACATTCCTCCAGGATGTTTTGGACATTCCTACAGGATTTTTTGGGCCTTCCTACAGGATTTTCTGGGCCCTTCCTACAGGATTTTTTGGACATTCCTACAGGATTTTTTGGGCCTTCCTTCAGGATTTTTTGGGCCTTCCAGTAGGATGTTTTGGACATTCCTTCAGGATTTTTTGGGCCTTCCCACAGGATTTTTTGGGCCTTCCTACAGGATTTTTTGGACCTTCCTCCAGGATGTTTTGGACCTTCCTACAGGATGTTTTGGACATTCCTCCAGGATTTTTTGGGCCTTCCCACAGGATTTTTTGGGCCTTCCTACAGGATTTTTTGGGCCTTCCCACAGGATTTTTTGGGCCTTCCTACAGGATTTTTTGGGCCTTCCTACAGGATTTTTTGGGCCTTCCTACAGGATTTTTTGGGCCTACCTACAGGATTTGTTGGCCTTCCTACAGGATTTTTTGGGCCTTCCTACAGGATGTTTTGGACATTACTTCAGGATTTTTTGGGCCTTCCTACAGGATTTTTTGGGCCTTCCTGCAGGATTTCTTGGGCCTTCCTGCAGGATTTCTTGGGCCTTCCTGCAGGATTTCTTGGGCCTTCCTGCAGGATTTTTTGGGCCTTCCTGCAGGATTTTTTGGACCTTCATACAGGATTTTCTGGGCCTTCATACAGGATTTTCTGGGCCTTCCTACAGGATTTTTTGGGCCTTCCTGCAGGATTTTTTGGGCCTTCCTACAGGATTTTTTGGACCTTCATATAGGATGTTTTGGACATTCCTCCAGGATTTTTTGGGCCATCCTACAGAAGTTTTTGTCCCTTATTTCCATCCCTACTTTAGTGAACTAATTGTGAATCAACTGTTGCATGACTAATACTGAACTAATAGTGAATCTCCTGTTGCATGACTAATACTGAACTAATAGTAAATCTCCTGTTGCATGACTAATACTGAACTAATAGTGAATCTCCTATTGCATGACTAATACTGAACTAATAGTGAATCTCCTATTGCATGACTAATACTGAACTAATAGTGAATCTCCTGTTGCACGACTAATACTGAACTAATAGTGAATCTCCTGTTGCATGACTAATAGTGCACTAATCGTGAATCTCCTGTTGCATGACTAATAGTGAACTAATAGTGAGTCTCCTGTTGCATGACTAATAGTGAACTAATAGTGAATCTCCTGTTGCATGACAAATAGTGAACTAATAGTGAATCTCCTGTTGCATGACTAATAGTGAACTAATAGTGAATCTCCTGTTGCATGACTAATACTGAACTAATAGTGAATCTCCTGTTGTATGACTAATGGTGAACTAATAGCGAATCTCCTGTTGCATGAGTAATACTGAACTAATAGTGAATCTCCTGTTGCATGACTAATACTGAACTAATAGTGAATCTCTTGTTGCATAAATAATACTGAACTCAAAGAAAAATAGATAAATTTACAAACTAATAAATAAAGAAAAATGTAAATAAGTAAAATATTAAAATGCTAAAATATAAAAAGCACCCAAAATTGTGTGTGTGTGTGTGTGAGAGAGAGAGAGAGAGAGAGAGAGAGAGAGAGAGAGAGAGAGAGAGAGAGAGAGAGAGAGAGAGGCACAAACAGTCATAAAGATAGATGGATGGACAAAATGAGAGAGAGAGAGAGAGAGAGAGAGAGAGAGAGAGAGAGAGAGAGAGAGAGAGAGAGAGAGAGAGAGAGAGAGAGAGAGAGAGAGAGAGTACCAGACATACGAACGTCAACTAAGGAAACCTCAATAACGACCACCAATTTGTACACAAGCAGCCTAACAGTTCCCAATTCATTAATGTTTGCTTTCAAGCACAATACAATATGCTATAAAGATGGCTGACGATGAACCTTTCTCTGTCTATTGCAACATTGATTAAATAAAGTGTGAATAATAAATTTGCCTGAGAGTAAGACCGACCTATAACACCAGTTGCCCGAACTCGGTTCTGCAAAGGGTCAAGCAAGGAAGCAACGATGCTTCCACAAGCACAGATGACTGAGGAGAATTGAATGCAAATCAAAACAGAAAATTGCAATTTAGGGTCAGTGATGTGGGTCCATACAAATCGTCGGGCTCTTCGAGACTTTGCAACGAGTGCGACTGACACTCGAGAGCAGCTCCTCGGAAATGTTGGAAATCATGAGAAATGTAGAGAGAATGTGTAGAAGGAAGATCTCAAGCAGACACTGTGCAAGAAAAAGAGGAGAAAGTGAGGTGCAAATGGCAGGTGGCTGAAAGCACTTGCAAGCAATCGCTGTGTCTTTGGAAAGGTAGCCACAAGCAAGAGCCATTTTTCCTCAGTACAGAGAATTCTACCTAAAAACTGCTTTCAAGGACCTTGCTTGAGCAATGGCAGGAAAGCGCACAGGGATAAAGATGGAAGCAAGAGGTCATTTATGACCTTTTTTATGTAAAATATAACAAAGAACAAAAAAAAAATAACAACAAAAAGGTTGTAACAAGAAACGTTAATTCTGGAGAACTGCTTCAAAAGAGGAAACTGCAGACGACGGGATAGAAAATGGACGACTAATGAAAGGATTATGAAGAATATGGAGCCAGATTCTTGAAAGGAGGGAACTGCAAGTGTCTTCTTCATTGTATACACAACAATCAACAGACCAAGAGATGTAAAATTACAAGTACGGGCAGGTGTTAAGTCAAAACGAGAACTATGGAGGTGGGAGGAGACACCTGTTTTATGCATTTTAATAAAAATGTCTCCCCAAACCAGTCACTTTCCTTCTTCAATCATCCAAAATTGAAGATCTAGATTTAATAGGCATAAACTATGTTAAATCTAGATTCTAGCTTCATTATCTGTGAATTAGGGGCACTTTGAGGGCATAGCCAGCAGAACGGGACCCCAGGGGGCAAACGTTTGTTCCTCGGTACCCATGGGTCGGCCTCTGGTGATCTATTTTGTCAGCACTGACGATAATTCTGTTGAGAAATTAGATCCAAATTCTATTCCATTGAACTGAAAGGCTTTCTAAGACATCTATTCAATCCTGTGAGTGGTCCGCCTGATTCACAAAGGGAGCTTCACCCCCTCCCTCCCTTCCTTGTGCACATAAAATTATACCCCTTTCTGGTCCACTACACACCCAAATTTATGCCATGAATAAAGCCGGGGGGGGGGGGGGGGCATTTTAATAGAGAATTTGTGGGGTTAAGTCAGTATTCTTCATCCAATATAAGTGTCACAGGAGGTATTCTGGATTGCTAAATACATTGGATGGGAAGGTCTTAGAAAAGGTACAAAACTGACGGTACCATCTTGCAGTACCTTGGAGGCTGCTGAGGTTGACTGCATTGGTGAAGCAGGTACAGCGTGGCCCATAAATAAAACACCAGCATGGGCTGGATGAAGCCTCTATCTGGTGGGATGGAACAAAGTGAAACTTCTAAATAAATAAAGTCACAAAGAACAGGAATGATTTTGCGTCCTCGTTACGTCTGTTCTCAAGACGTTCAGAGCAGAATCTGGACCCCAGCCAGCAATGAGGTGCTGTGCTGCACACACACAGCCATTTTGCACAGCAATTGCTGCATGGATAGGGGTATGGTGGACTCACAGCATTGGAGGAAGCTTTGGGTTGCCAGTCAAGATGCTTGGCCCCCCTACCGGTGGCCCCCTTTTGAAAATAAATCCCTTTGTAGCTAAACTTCATACCCCTTTGGTGGTCAAAAGCAGAATTACAGTTGTAGGTTTTTAAGACAAATGATTTTTGTTCCTGCTATTTTGATCCAACTTAATCAACTTATGTATGAAGTGATTGATACTATTGTTACAGTGTTGAATAAGTGCAATGCAACTTGCTACTGCTACTTAGAGTTACTTTAGAGTTCCTTTCCATTGAGAGATGATGATGAAGAAGAGGGAATGATGACATAGGTTTGAATTTTGAAGAGGTTTTGGAGGGTCAAGATTTTGGAGGGTCAAAAGTCTTCTGTGTATTGACGATATTATGAACTGTTTTTATATATTTACTGTACATGACAGGGATATTATTATACTATATTTTAATATAGAAATTAAGCTAATGTTGAATATAAGGTCATGAGGAAACTTCCATTAAAGTATTTAATACATTTGCATATACTAAAAATTGAAAATTTATTAAAAATTGACCTCTATCATTTCAAATACAGGTTTACTAATTACTGATACTTTCATTTTACTTCATTCAAATAGATAATATATACATTTAAGAATTAGTATATTTTACTCATTACAGAACTGGTACATTAGTTTTGTGTCATTTTCTTTGGCAACCCCCAAAAATATCCTGGCCCCACCTAGCTATGGCCCCCCTTAATAGGAGAAAACCCTTTTTTTCTCAAATTCATAATCCTGTTTTTCTACTTTTGTTGCATGACTAATACTGAACTAATAGTGAATCTCCTTTTTCATAACTAATAGTGAACTAATAGTGAATTTCCTGTTGCATGATGAATACTGAATAAATAGTGAATATCCTGTTGCATGACTAATAGTGAATTAATAGTGAATCTCCTGTTGCTTGAATAATAGTGAACTAATAGTGAATCTCCTGTTGCATGATTAATAGTGAACTAAGAGTGAATTTCCTGCAGTATGACTAATAGTGAACTAACAGTGAATCTCCTGTTTCAAACTAATTGTGAATCTCCTGTTGCATGACTAATACTGAACCAATAGTGAATCTCCTGCTGCATGACTAATAGTGAACTAAGTGAATTTCCTGTTGCATGACTAATAGTGAACTAATAGTGAATCTCCTGTTGCATGATTAATAGTGAATTAATAGTGAATTTTTGGTTGCATAACAAATAGTAACTAATAGTGAATCTCCTGTTTCAAACTAATAGTGAATCTCCTGTTGCATGATTAATAGTGAACTAATAGTAAATCTCATGTTACATGACTAATAATAAACTAATAGTGAGTCTCCTGTTGCATGACTAATAGTGAACTAATAGTGAATCTCATGTTGCATGACTAATATTAAATTAATAGTGAATTTCCAGATGCCAGACAGAATGAACTAATAGTGAATCTCTTGTTACATGACTAATAGTGAACTAATAGTGAATTTCATATTCCATGACCAATACTGAACTAACAGTGAATCTCCTGTTGCATGACTAATTGTGAGCTAATAGTGAATTTCCTGTTGTATGAATAATAGTGAACTAATAGTGAATCTCCTATTACATGACTAATAGTTAACTAATAGTGAATCTCCTTTTTCATAATTAATAGTGAATCCCCTGTTGCATGATTAATAGTGAATTTCATATTCCATGACAAATAATGAACTAATAGTGACTCCTGTTGCATGACTAATAGTGAACTAATAGTGAATCTCCTGTTGCATGATTAATATTGAACTAATAAAGAATTTCCTATTACATGACTAATAGTTAATCTTTTGTTGCATGACTAATAGTGAACTAATAGTGAATATTCTGTTGCATGAATAATAGTGAACTAATAGTGAATATCCTGTTGCATGAATAATAGTGAACTAATAGTGAATCTCCTGTTGCACAACTAATAGTGAACTAATAGTGAATATCCTGTTGCATGAATAATAGTGAACTAATAGTGAATCTCCTATTGCATGAATAATAGTGAACTAATAGTGAATCTCCTGTTGCACAACTAATAGTGAACTAATAGTGAATTTCCTGTTGCATGACAAATAGTGAACTAATAATGAATCTCCTGTTGCATGACTAATAGTGAACTAATAGTGAATCTCCTGCTGCATAACTAATACTGAACTCATAGAAAAATAGATAAATTACAAACAAATATAAATAAAACGTATTTGAGTAAAACATTAAAATACTAAAATGATAAAAGAACCCAAAATTGTAAAGAGAGAGAGAGAGAGAGAGAGAGAGAGAGAGAGAGAGAGAGAGAGAGAGAGAGAGAGAGAGAGAGAGAGAGAGAGAGAGAACAATACACCTTTCTCTGTCGATTGCAAAGTTGACTGAATGCAAAGGGTCAAGCAAGAAAGTAATAATGCTTCCACAAGCACAGACAACTCGAGAGAATTGAATACCAATGAAGACACAATTGACACTCGAGAGGGAACTGGAAATAAAACTGATCCACTTGAATTGCCCCTTGCTTCAATATTTGAAGCTCTGAGGATTCCACAACTGCACTTGGTAAAAAACTATTCCACATTTTAGTTTTGGTCAAGATAAAACCGGGTGAAATGTAACATTAGTAAGTAACCATTTTTACATGGGCAGCTGAATTGCAATATGCTACCATTGCACTGTTGAGTAAATTCATTGTAATGGTAATCACAAACTGTTCATGCAAGATGTCTCAGACCCTTGCTATTTAGCTTCAAATTGTCTTTCACTGTCAACTTTTGAATGGTACTTCCATAGTTCTGTCACCATATTCCTGATAAGTGTTTCACTCAAGTGATTCCCAGCTGTGTGTAGCCCCATCAAAAATCAGCCCATAATATCATTAGTCCTCTTCCTCACATCATTTAAACTCCAGTCAGGCACAGGAAACAGTACATGACCTATTGAACCTGGCTGAACAATGCTTATCAGGGCCCACAAATCAGTTTCATATTTATATTTCTATAGATGTTGATGAGATGTCTGTCTCCTGGCCCAAGATTCCTAGAGCAGTGTAATCACTGTAATCTAATACCAATTTCCAGCACAAGGACTCAACCCAACACATTTATTCTCTCAAGATTACAATATTCCAGTATGTCTATGCTGACTACTGAGTTTCCATTACAAAGATTTTAATTATCTGGAGGTTAACTGATAAAACAGATAGATTTTAAGACTCCTCTACAGTCAAGAGACCCTCTGACGTTGCAAAAGGGGTCACTGCTGATTTATATCACCTCATTTTCACATCTGGAATTCCATGCAAGCTCACCTGGAAGCTCGGAATGAACTGGAAGGGACGGAGGAGTCTCCGTAGACATCAACCGGACCTCGTTCTTGTCGCCATGACGACGCATCCTGCAAAAATGATAAAGGAATCAGAAGGGTTGGTTAACATGTAGGATAAGGAACAAAGGGGGAACATTTCTATAAAGGAAGTCTACTAGAAAGGTGAATATTGCAATTAATATCACACACGGAAACTTTCCAGTTGTAGGAACTGCGACTATATTACTGTCCCCAGTTAAGGAACCTCTGATTACCAGTATTTATCCATTATGTAAAGACCAACGTTGCATCTAACCAAATTGCATTTCCTTGCAACAGAGAACAATTCTAAACACCTACAAATCCTGTTCAAACTTCTACAAATCAAGTACTTTCAATGCCTGTGAATATAACAAGCCTGGCGTCTACCTAAGGGCTTAATGTCTAAGGCTGTCTACAAGTTTCTTCAATATACAATTTGTGTTAAATTGCTTTTTTCAATTTAGAGACCCAATTAAGCTTTTATGCAGCTGACAAACTTTCCAGTGTTCATTTGCATAATGATTATTGCTAAACAGTGCATTATAAGCAAATTGCACTGTTTCTACACATCAGTGAGGGTGTGTACTGTGTAATTCTTAAAAAGTGTATTTGTTAAACAATTTAAAGTGACTTTATCTCATAAGTGGTTTTTTTTAAACAATTTAAAGATTTGAGTGAATAAATTTCATAATTTATCATAATAGTTTTTCTTTTTTCTTGTTAAATTTGTATCTTTGCTAAGTGATTATGTTCACATTTATATATATATATATATATATATATATATATATATATATATATATATATATATATATATATATATATATATATATATATATATATATATATATATATATATATATATATATATATATAATTTTAAGTCCATGTATACACATACATCTTCAATGCTAAATTTTTAAAGGAAGCAACAAAAATTATTCATGTGCTGCTTATTCCCAATATATGGGGTATATGCCAATTCTGTTATCAATATAATCTTTATAATCCTTTTATAAAAAAGGAATTGTGTCCTAAACAGGATTAAACTAGGGTGAATTCCTATGGGACATCCTGTAAGGATGGTCAAGAGAAGAATCTATCCTCTTAGTTAGTATAAGATTACCTTTCTCTTCTCAAAGATGGGTTTAAAATTACTCTAATTATTCCCACATTCCTAAAACATACAGACTTATAGATAAAATATATTGCAATATCATAAATCCTTTTGACTACGACTTATCCTTCATGAGACGTGAAATAGTTATATACATTTTTCATTCTAATCTCCTTCACTTTGTGCCTGAGCTTCTATCAGGCCTAAATTTGCATCTTACCCCTTTCCCCATGATTCCCTGGGGCATCCAAGAGGTCATCTTAGTCCTATTACTTGCAAATCAACTGCTTTCGTGGCCATATTTCCCTAATCTCTTCCCATGACATGTACAGACAATCTCAGTCTCTGAAGTCTCGGTCAGTTTCCCAGACTTTGGACTCAAATCTCTGATATTTTCTTATTTGTAATATAATTTTCCCAACATAATCTACTGATTAATCTCTGGTCCTATTTAATTACTATGTACATATAAAACAAAGAATTCCCTGGGCATAGCTTGGCATAGGCGGAAAATGACCACCGTAGCCTCAACTAACCTGGGAAGGGCATGCGTTTAGCCTCAGTCATGGATACGTCCCAGGAATATAATAAATAACCCCTGAGGATTGGCGTAACCTTCTACGCAGAAGTACGGGTGAGCGACTACCCTACGTCAGGAAGAAATTACCTACGTCTTTAGAATTACTGCAGACGTATGAATTATAGCTAGCTTGGGATGGCCTACTGTAGTCATTAATCATCTGAGAAAGGCTTTATCAGGTTTTAAATGTACATATAGATATAAATGTCTCCTGTCTGAGGGTGACAAGGTTAGGTCAGGGTATTTAAGATCCTGTAGGGTATATTCAATAGCTTTAAACTAATAGCCAAGGTTAGGCCTACTAGGATATATTCTTTAATGATTTTAAACTTATAATTAGGACCAAATAGCAACAAATATATTAAATTTTATCAAATACAAAGGTTCCACGACGAAGCAGATAGATAAATAGATAGATAGCCAAAATACTTGGCTACCAATGGCTAGGCCTTGTACCCTAGTAGGAACCTCTGGCTATAAGGATTCCAAAGAATCTAGATAATTACCGATCATTATTCCTACTGCAAATAATCCATGCCACTACAAAACTCATTCCAGGATGAAAATATATTAAAATTAACACCAATTTTATTCAATTTCATCGATTTTGTCGTCGAGACACGATCTCTGAGGCCTGAAATCACGCCGAGATTCGGCTGACGTCATTCCAAGGTAATAACGTAATTAAATACTATTTAACCCATTTGCGTCGAATTCTGCCACTAATTAACGAATTCGAGGGTGAAAAGATATAGAAATTAAAGCTTAATTGGTCTAAATAAGATGATTTCAATCTGTAGGACAACGTTTTGATTCGTATCATGGGATGCATTCGATGACAAATAAATAAATGATAACGAAGATAAGCGTAATAAATTCGTTACAAACGCAACAGTAAAAAAGAGAGAGAATATAAGAGAGAAAGATAAAGATTGAAAATGGTGTTTTTTATTAGCAATCGAAGTCACCGGGAAAAAGAAAGTAAGATTGTAGATAATTTTTTTCATTCATACTCGAATGCGTTGCTTTTTCATCCATTATTTTATTTAATTACTGGATTTTTATTTATTTCATGATTTCTGAATCATCTGCGATATATTTCCCAAATTTCTGCTGGTCCAATTCATTTAATTTCGATTTAATTACGAAGAAATGAAGCCATTTCCGTCGTCCACGATTGCAGACGACGAAGAGAGAGAGAGAGAGAGAGAGAGAGAGAGAGAGAGAGAGAGAGAGAGAGAGAGAGAGAGAGACGAATAACTTACGTCTTTTGGGCCAAGTTACTCTTTTACTGAACAAAAATTCCTACCAATTATTTTTTTCAATCGCACCGTATGACGTCATATTTGAATCTACGTTAATGAATTAGGTGTCATTTTAAAGCTAAAGAGTTGATCTTTATCATGGTATCTTTAAAAATTCCTAAAAATTAAAATTAAATATCGATATTACGAGTAAAAGTTAGCCGTAACGAAAAAAATCGTACTGCTTTTTTTAACAATTCATGATAAATCGGAGAAAAATTATATATCACTGCTATTTACACCCTGTTAAAGCCTGATAAATTGCCTTTCCAATGATATAATATTTATCACCATTTTAGCTACGTATGATATGATAAAGCGCTTTAAAAAACTGTAAAAAATAGTTCAGTGGGGTTGTAAGTTCGCCGAGTGGAACAACGGTTTAAGTGACTCTTATTAAAAAATCCCAGTAAATCGAAATATTAATATATCATATTTCCCAATATAACGTGGAAAAAGTATGATAAATTACCTTTACACTGATATATAATTCAATAGTATTTGCGCCACATAACACTAACAAAAATCGATATAAAAAAATGTTACAATAACATTTGTACTGCTGGTAAGAGTTGGCCGATCGGAGAAAGATATATTTTTTAAAAATTTGGCAAAATTACAGATAGTAATATATTTACATTATCTTTATACAATGTAATAGATCGATAATTAAAATTTTTAATGATATATAATTTTAATATATTTTCCTCCGGGAATGAGGTTAAATTGACAATAAAAAAAATGCAACTTTAGGCTCGAATATCGAGCGAGAATAATAGGTTGGTAGGCTGTCAGCGCAAATTTATTTGGTTTTTACAAAATTTGCTAAAAGAAAAAAAAAAAAACGTACGTATCTCACCCAGTAGCATATAAATGACGTTTTCTTCAGACAGAGAGAGAGAGAGAGAATGCTTCCAGGATTTGGGGTAACTAAAGCATAAATTTCTATGGCAATAATTTGCTTTGCTCGTTCGGTGTAAAGTTATAATTAAAGCTACGTTAATGAATTAGGTGTCATTTGAAAGCGAAAGAGTTGATCTTTATCATGGTATATTTAAAAACACCTAAAAAGCAAAAATAAGTATCGATGTTACGAGTAAAACTTAGCCGTAACGAAAAAAATCGGATACTTTTCTTTAACAATTCATGATAAATTCGGAGAAAAGTGAAATACCACTTATGTTTACACCTTGATAAAGCCTGATAAATTTAATTTCCAATGATATAATATCTACTACTATTTAAGCTACGTATGATATGATAAAGCTCTTTCAAAAAATTGTAAAATATAGTTCAGTGGCGTCGTAAGTTCGCCGAGTGGAATAGCAGTTTATGTGACTTATTAAAAATTTCTCAGTAAATCGGAATATTAATATATCATGTCTCCCAATATATCGTGGAATAGTATGATAAATTAAATTTACATTGATATATCATTCAATAGTATTTGCGCCACATAACACTAACAAAAAAAATCGATACAAAAATGCAAAAAAAAAAAAAAAAATCATTCCCACCGCCGCACTGGTACGTTGGCCGATCGGAGAAAGATATATTTTTTTAAAATTTGACAAAATTACAGATAGTAATATATTTACATTATTCTTATACAGTGTAATATATCGATAAGTAAACCTTTTAATGATATATAATTTTAATAGATTTTCTGCCGGGAATGAGGTTAAAACGACAATAAAAAAAATGCAACTTTAGGCTCGAATAATAGGTTGGCAGGCTGTCAACGCAAATTTATTTATTTGGTTTTTACAAAATTTGCTAAAAAAAATGTATATCACCCAAATAGCATATAGATGACGTTTTCATCTGAGAGAGAGAGAGAGAGAGAGAGAGAGAGAGAGAGAGAGAGAGAGAGAGAGAGAGAGAGAGAGAGAGAGAGAATGCTTCCAGGATTTGGGGTAACTAAAGTGCAAATTTCTATGGCAATAATTTTCTTTCATCGCCCGATGTAAAGTTATAATTGAAGCTATGTTGATAAATTAGGTGTCATTTTAAAGTTAAAGAGTTGATCTTTATCATGGTATATTTAAAAACACCTAAAAAGCACAAATAAGTATCGATGTTACGAGTAAAAGTTAGCCGTAACGAACAAAATCGTACTTTTATTTAACAATTCATGATAAATCGGAGAAAAGTGATATATCACTTTTGTGTTTACACCTTTCGAAAGCCTGATAAATTTCATTTCCAATGATATAATATTTACTACTATTTAAGCTACGTGTGGTATGATAAAGCGTTTTCAAAACACTATACACTATAGATCATTGGCGTCGTCAGTTCGCCGAGTGGAATAGCGGTTTATGTGACATTAAAAAATTCTCAGTAAATCGGAACATTAATATATCATATCTCCCAATATATCGTGAAATAGTATGATAAATTACCTCTACATCGATATATAATTCAATGGTATTTGCGACACATAACACTGACAAACATCGACATAAAGAAAATGTTACAATTGCATTCGTACTGCTGGTAAAAGTTGGCCGATCGGAGAAAGATATATTTTTCAAAAATTTTGCAAAATTATAAATATTAATATATTTACATTATCCTCATACAGTGAAATAGTTCGATAAGTGAACTTTTCATTGATATATAATTTTAATAGGTTTTATACCGGTAATTAGGCTAAAAAGGCCACTAAAAATTTAACTTTAGTCTCGAATATCGAGGGAGAATAATCGGCTGTGGTAGGTGACGAACGCAAGAGAGAGAGAGAGAGAGAGAGAGAGAGAGAGAGAGAGAGAGAGAGAGAGAGAGAGAGAGAGAGAGTGTGTTATAACACTTATAACAACCTCAGTATGACCTAACCTGACCTATATCCTTAAATTTGGCCAGGACTGTTCCAGTGATTATGAAGGTTGTAAACAGTTTAAATAAAACAATAGGTCATCACTGACCTACAACCCATATGTCAGGTCATAACCTCTATATATAACCAGTTATTACAACCTATAACATTACACTGACTTATCCTACATAAGGTATCAATTGACACCACATTTAAGTGACCTTATTCATAAGAAAAATGTCAATTTAGGTCAAATAAGGTCAATTCATCACATACCAGACTCTGCAGAGGATTGTGGGAGCCTAAAATTTATTTAAGGCTTTAATAAAACTCAATTATGGGGCATTAATTTGTCACTAAACACTGAATGTGACCTATACTGACCCCAATTGGACCCAGAATCTAGTAAATTCCACAATATCTGGGTATTTATGACCATTCACTAGGACTAAACCAATTTTACCCTTCAATGATACCCAATTGGGTTCATTAATTGGTCAAACCCCATAAATACCTTGGTGCATATCCAAGTATGACCCACATAACCCAATGTGACTTGTTTGACCCAGAATCTGTGAAATTCCTTGAATTTTGGGCAGTTTTGACAGTTTGATAGCCCCTAACTTCCTTCACACTGCAAAAAAACCCTGTTTTGGGTAATAAATTGGTCAATGAATGCCCAAAATATGACCCAACGTAACCCAATGTGACCCAATATGACACAATGGGATCTAAATTGACACAATGTGACACCAATTTATCCCTGAATCTATCATTTTCCTCGAATTTTGGGCAGTTTTGACAATTTAATGGCCCCTAACTCACTTCATACTGCAATAAAACCCTATTTTGGGTCATAAATTGGTAAATGAATGTCCAAAATTTGCCCAACATAACCCACTGTGACCCAATATGACACAATGCGACACCAATTTGATCAAGAATCTATCATTTTCCTCGAATTTTGGGGAGTTTTGACAATTTCATGGGCCCCTACTCACTGCACACTTCAATAAAACCCTAATTTTGGTTATAAATTGGTCAATGAATGCCCAAAATGTGACCCAATGTGGTCCAACATGATCCCAACATGACCCAGAATCTAAAACAATTTAAATATAATGAATAAACTTACAATTAATTCCATAAAAAGTCACTATTTTCACTCTAGCTATAAACACTAAGTCTTGTCCCAGACTGCTGGAAAATCATTGCCCAATTCTCCCTGGACCAGTCAAGAGACAGGATTACAAACTCGTTTCTGATTGGCTGAGGACTTGAGCTTTTCAATAAGGGTATTTAAAAGCCATCCTCCCATTGGCTGGACTATGTAAAGACGAGTTCTGATTGGTTGCTGAGACAAGGTCAGTCTTGTCAGAGTTTTCAGTGGAGAGTCGTTTGTTTGGGTAACAATTGTTACTCTTAAATATTATATATAAAATGAACTACCTGCTTTTTTGTTAATACATTAATGTATTATGGAAGGAAATTTATTAATACATTCATTTATCAAAGAATAACGATTTTAATGAAGAAAAACAACAAAAACAAGAAAATATTAAAAGATTTTTTGTGAAAATTGAAAATCTAGGTAACAATTGTTACTAAATATTACATATAAAATAAACTACTCGTTTTCACGCTAATAAATTAATGTATTATGGAAAAAAATTTATTAATACATTAATTTATCATAGACAACACCACAAAACAAATGACAAAACAAAAAAAAAAACGGAAATATTAAAATTAATTCATCCCAAACAAGTGAACAATATGGCTGCCTGTAGCCAAATAAGACCTTTACTGCAATTATAATATTTAGGTGATTTTCCATATATTTAACAAATCACTTATTATATAGCCCATAAAATACACAGATACACATGTGTATGTGTGTATGAGTGTGTATATGCCAGTGTATTGTGGATACACATATACACATTTAAAACATATATAGGCCTACAAACACTATTTCAAATGCACACACAAGCTAATATACCTATGTATACACATACTCATGTGTGTATACATACATCTGTATGTATATACACATGTATGTGCCAATATACACACCTACACATTAATACAACATAATCCTACAAACATTAACAAACACACATAAATCTGTATTTATACAAATTAAACTGTGCACATACATGGATACAATCACAGAATGCATACATGAATACACATATACATACACATATACCTATATACATATATATACAAATATATACACAAATGTCTTGGATATCCAATTAACATTTTCTGTGGTGACATAATTACATTTTCTATGTAATAATTCAATGTATGATTATTCTATTGCTATTACAATTGCTGTTTGAGAGAGAGAGAGAGAGAGAGAGAGAGAGAGAGAGAGAGAGAGAGAGAGAGAGAGAGAGAGAGAGAGAGAGAGAGAGAGAGAAATTACTACTTAGAGAGACAGAGACACTATTGCCAGAGAAAGAGAGAAATCACTACTTAGAGAGAGAGAGAAATTACTACTTAGAGAGAGAGAGAGAGAGAGAGAGAGAAAGAGAGAAAGAGAGAGAGAAACCATTGTTTTGAGAGAGAGAAAATTGCTTTGAGAGAGAGAGAGAGAAATTACTACTTTTAGAGAGAGCAAGAGAGAAATTAATACTTAGAGAGAGAGAGAGAGAGAGAGAGAAGAGAGAGAGAGAGAGAGAGAGAGAGAGAGAGTGAGAGAGAGAGAGAGAGAGAGAGAGAGAGAGAGAGAGAGAGAGAGAGAGAGACTAACTACCCACCAACTCTAAATTTCCACCTCTTACCTGTAGGATTCAACCTAATAACTGTAATCCTCTCTTTGATTTTGTTGAAGGGTTCAACCTCTTAAATCCTTCTTTGATTTTGTTGAAGGATTTAACCTCTTAAATCCTTCTTTGATTTTGTTGAAGGATTCAACCTCTTAAATCCTGTTTCTTTGATTTTGTTGAAGGATTTAAATCTCATTAATCTCCTTTCCATTTATTTCTATCTTGTTCCTTCACGCATATAGCATGCTCACATTAATCCTATTTTCCTCAGGATTTATTGCGTCCAATATACCTAGATTTATGACGGTAAATCCTGTATATCCTAAGCGAAGTTTCTGGGGTCACTTCAGTCTACTATAGGCCTACATGACCAATCTCTTCTTTTAGTATATAATTACGAAACTCACCTCGACAAGAACCCACCAACATCATATCCGTATTGTACCCAGATAATTGCAATAACCTCTAAGTTAATGGAGAATTGCATAATTATAATGCATATGTTGTGTTTCAGTCGTCTGTGATCATTGCTCGATCCAATTAAAATGAACCACGTTTCTATTTATGATCACAGTCCGTAACTCTACACAGCTCGCACAGCTGCTGCAAAGGTCAGAAAGGTCAAGCGATGTCGCCAGCTAGCTCCAACGAAGACTGGACCTACTTTCAGTCACGGTGGCTGGAATATGTTGATTGGTTGATTATGCAATTGAGGTCTCGCAGACCAAGCGCCACCACCAAACTGACGGACATGACAAGGTGGTCTCCAAGAACCTGATCTATTAAGTGTGACAATGAAAATGCACATGCTAACAACCGAGGAATCAAGATTCTTGGAGCTACAATGCTTGGCCTGTCTGGAAATAGCTTTTCTTGGGTCACTGAGCATGTTGCTCTTGGAATCATCGCAGAAAGCTTTCCCACGGTTGGGTTGATTAACTGCAACCGTGATGACTGACAAGGCTTTGTTCCCAAGAAAGTGCCAACCTTGTAGAAAAGATTCCGGCAAAATCTTGTGATCCAGTTTTCTTGGCTGACATTCGCTTAACGATTTTTGCCTTCTCCTCAGCGTTGCAGTTATGGGGGAATGTGACTGACCACAGCTCCTTGACTCCACCCTCGTCAGTTTCAAAACCTGAGGTCGTACCGCCCAAACTCCTCATTCAACCACCAGACTTAACCTGCCAGGGAAGGACCACCAACAAACCACGTGAGGTGCAGACCAAAATTCCACCTTCGTTCTTTTAGACGGTCTCGTCCAGGGGCACTACAAAACCCACTGGCATTCTGATCATACGATGCGATCTAAAACCTGGACTGTTTCAGCTGACCGAGGTCATTGCTTGATGACAAAATCAGGGATAGATTAAAAAAAAGTCACAGTTTAACAAAGTTTTAATTCTTATACTCACTTCGTTTTTAATACACCTCATGCCTTCTTTGGTTCTGAAAAGACATGAAAGAGGAGGATTTTAAAAGAACACTGAATCATTTGTGTTTTTTCGTAGGCTACATTTTGTAAGCAAAACCTTACCTAAAATGGAAAACTGCCGTATCAGCAAAATTGTCGAAACCGAGACATGCCACCTATTGGCCTCGTGAAGCACTGATACACAAGTTGCTGCAGTTTCAGAATGATTCTGCAATGCTTTTGCATGAGCATTCAGGGGGTCCCATTTGCAGTATCTGCAAAATCAGTGGTACGGCAACAGAGTATCTACCATTTTTCTCAGTTCTGTATTTTTGCAGATATTGCAGTCTTCCACCTTAGGGCAGTGCTGTGACCTGTTTTTTTTTTAATGTTTCAAAAAGTATAGTGAATTCGGTGAATTACAGTTTTGCTGTAATATCAAATATATTACAGCAGTAATGAAGAAGCTGACCACCACATAGGGCTTTTGTCTTCCTCAAATCTCTGCTCGTCCACAGCTAAGTAGGCTGTGAGTCGTCCAAGCCTTCTTTGAGGCCACAGGTCAGCTGAACAAAAATGTAAAACTGTAATTCAGTAATACTACTACTAATAATAATAATGATAACGTTGCTAAGAAATTCACAGTCTCATGAAAAAGTTTGTGTAATAAAAATCCACAATTATAGAATAAACTATAGTTTACTATATAATTGTACATTTGTATTAAGCAAAATAAAAATAATAATAATAATATTTACAATACTCTTCTGACCACAATTACAAGATATGTAAACATATATAGTACCACCCTGGCATACTTCATACACAAAAAAAAATTTAAACAACATCTAAACCAAATCTCCAGTTCCCTGTTGATTCGGGAAAAGAATAAACTTCACAGCTAAATTATTATTATTACTAATAATATAAAATATTACTCAAAAGATGAATCCTATTCATACGGAACAATCCCACCAAAGGGGCCACTGACTTGAAATTCCAGAAGCTTCCAAAGATTATTGTGTTGTTCATTTGGAAGAAGTAAGAAGTAAAAGGAAATGCAGAAATGACAGCTCCCACTTATTAAGAAAAGGAAAAATAAATTCATAAATAGATAAAAATGTATTAAAATGCAAGGGGAGTAGTTTTAGGGAAGCAATGCATTGCATCTTGGCTTGAACTCCCTCTAGAGGGAGGCTCCTGCAGGTTAACGACTACCCTGTGGCAAAGTTGTGTGGGATAGGAGTTCGATCTTCTCTGCTACTAAATAGTTTTACTACTTTTACTGATCTCCAAATAAGATGTGAAAACTAGATCAAAATAAAGTTTTAAAAAGTTAAAATGATGATTTTGGTGTCATTGTAAAGCTTAATACTTGTACTTCATAAATTCACCTTCACAAAAGGAATACAACAAGTCCCATACTTGAAAATAACAAGGCAAAGTTGGTTTTCAATCTTCTATTGTTGACTCATACTGGTATGTCATCGAGGTCAATTTTCAGCCAACTTTGCACATCTTTTTCATTTATGGTATATAAGTTTTATCCTTTTATGAACATGGCAAAATAATGTACAAGTATTCAGCTTTATAATGACACTAAAATCAGCCTCTTACTGTGAAAAGTCACTGTGCACAGCGTGATCCCAGAAAAACAGCGTATTTGCTGTAAGCAGTACTCTCCTTGTATGGGGCTTACTTCACTCACAATCTACTCACAACGACATAACCTGGGGACTGCCTGTACTGCAACATTAGCTAATACAAATCGAGAAAATAATGAAAATTACGAATCGGACGACCCAAGCTTTGTGACAGAAGTAAAGCAAACCAGGAGAATTCTGTTACAGAAAATAATCCTCCCAAAAGACCTCGTACGACAGCAGAGAGGCAGCACATTCAGAGGCAGAATCATCCACTTCTTACACTATGTGCTGACGAGTGCAGGCGAAGATGTGCAACACAATTGACAGAAATGAGAGGCAAAATCCGCAAAGAGAAATGGAACATCACTTACGACACACAACTGGGAAATCTCATTCCTTTCTCAATAAATCAGGGAATGAAATACAGGTCTGCCGGACATTCCTCGTACGAACTCTTGGATACAGTGGCAATAGTCGTTGTCGACGTGGTGAAAAATTCTGAAGATTCTGTTGGAAGGACGAACAAAGCACAGCCTGACGTGAGGGGTCGATGCATCCCCGAAAATAGGAAAGATCATTCAATAATAATGGAAAGACGTTCGTCAGGCCTATAATGAAGATAATTCAAAGTTCTCTTGCTTCCAACGATTACAGGACTGAAAAGCCACATCTCTGTGCCTCGATTGATTGTATTCAACGAAACAATTGCCACCGTGAGGGAAAAAGGCATTAAAGAAGGAAAAGATTGTAAAGTATATAAGATAAACATTATGCTATGGTACGGGATGAATCAACTTATTAAAAAGCAAAGAGACGCACAGGATTTTCTTTTCTGAAAACCAAATTAATATATAGTATTAACCTCAAATATCTGACACCAGGCCACAGATTCATGGCTGCGGACGGCACCCACGGCCATATTGAAAAGACCTGAAATGACTGGAGGTGCTGGGCATCAATGGCAGGGAATATTTCTTTAATAATCCACCAACAAACAATCACAAATCAACTGTAGATGTCATGTTTGAGAAGGGAGTCATTAGATTTCAGCACAAGGCCTCTTTCAAAGAGCTTCATTATAAGTTTCGTAATTTAGCGAAAAAGACAGTTAAAATACCACGTGATCTCCCAATGACTCCCCTGGAAAACTGTCCCAGGGGAATATCTTCTATAAAGAAAAACATAATTGACAAGCTAGTTTGCAAAATGCCCCCAAAACAGAAGAGAATTCTGGGTCAACATGCCACATAACGAATCGAGCACAGATCTGCTATTGAATTATGTTGACCCAAAATCCATATGGATTTTCTTGATAAGTGGATGAATATTTTTCAATTAACAATTGCATTAAATAGATGTATTTTTCCTATCCCGAAAACAATACTTTTACCTTCTAAATTCCATACTTTTTTTGTTAATGTACATTCTGCCAAATATTTTTATAAAATAATTAAAGCAAAGGATTACAAGGCATCATGTCCACATTTTAGCAGAAGTTAGTGTGATATTATTATTAATTTGGCAATTTTATGCAAGATTTGTGGAAATCTAGTGGCTTAAATCAAGAGTCGAGATGTCAGTCTACAGATATGCAAAATTACACAGCACTGACACAAGTAGGACATACTAGTAAAATTCAGTGTTAAAATATGAACATAAAAAATGAATAATTTATCAGATAGAACCAACAAAAAGTAAATATATATTACACTTTTATATTTAAAATATATACTTAGCATATAAAATAAATATGACTCAAATCTTTATTAAATATACACTGACATCATATTTCATTAAAATGACCAGATTCTTTCAGAGAACCCATAAGGTTATCTACCTCAACGTCACCATTTAAAACTTCTAAAATGGTCTTCCCAGTTACTAAGTACTTTGCCCTAAGGCGATGGGATTTAGGACAGTGCACCAGCATGTGTTCGACAGATAGCTGACCACCACAGTGAGCACAAACTGGGGCACTGGTTCCCTCAAAAATATAGCTATGGGTGAAGCGGGTAAGTCCAACATGAAACCTTTTCCTTCTGAACAAAATACAGAACTGTGAAAGGCATGTCATACAAAATAATTTCCTTCCACAACAGACACATCTTAAATCGTGGAATCGCCTTGATCGAACACTTTTTAAGTGTATGGGCACAGCACATTGAAACACATGAACACAGTCGCTATAACATCTACAGATACACGATTGTAATAACCACGATGGCCTCTTCGCTTCTCTAATTCTTCACACCTGTTGGATATGCCTGACGGTGCAAAGCCTTACGTCCAAATGCAAGAATATCAAGTACAGTAATTCTGATGTCCATGGTAGGATTTCAATCGACGTCCAGAGTACAAGAACAAGGTCACATTGCCAACCTGACCTTTGGTACCATGACCTCGTTCTGATATTCTGGACGCAGTTTTGCATTCTGCTACGGACATCAGAATTACTTCACTCTTGCATTTGGATCTATATAAATGACTACAATACAGATGTGATACCAAAGGCTTATGGGTAGGACAAATTGCCCAAAATTGACCAAATTTCACAATTTTGAGGCATTTTTGACAATTCGATGGCCCCAAAATTTAATAAAACTCATTATAGAGGCATTAATTCAACAAAAAACTCAAAAATGTGAACCAACTTGACCTAACCTGACCCAGAATCCACCAATTTTCATGAATTTTGGGCATTTTTTGTCAATTTAATCTCCCATAAAACAGCACAACCTTCCATTTTGCCCAATTTAGTCACAGTGGTCACAAAATGTGACCACTATGACCAAAAGTCTATTATTGTGAGATGAGAATCCTAACTAAGTGGTCTGGTTAAACTCTCTTTTATAATTCTATACAAATGCCTGGCCCGGAGAGAATACAGTTTAAAATACCAAACATTCATTTTGAATGACTCTTTTCTAACATTCTACAATATTCCAACACTATTAATTGATGATGACAAAGTAAGATTTTCATCAGCTATATAATTATGCACGGCAAATAAAATAACTAAAGTTTCAACTTATCACAAGGCTTATAAAGATATGCCAACTGGGCACTGAATTGTGAACTCAGTTCTTACAATTATAACAATTTATAACAAGTGAACATCAATCACTGACTTGCAAAAGCAACTTTCCATACTCTAAAATATTCATATACAAATTGGGAATACAGAACAGCACAAAAATACCATAATAATTATTAAAAACGTACAGTACACAGCACTTACAAAAACACTTGAAAAAACCAAATTACAAGGGCAATTGTACATAATACTTTATATTAGTTTCACAGACAATTTCAAACTTGAAAGTCCTGCATTGGAAACAGCAGTATATGCAAGAACACCATCTCAGAGTTATACAAAAAGACCATTTCAGAGTTTAACAGGCAAATGAACAAGAGATTTTTCTACTCTAGATAGAATCTAGATGCTGGTACTCCCCCAAGTGAGGTTACAGTTGGTAAGACCACTACAAGGTCTTCGCAGCTTTACCTCAGCAGTACAATAACGTCGTACCAATCACCATCAGCACAATGCTGAATATCTGGAACAAAGAAATTGTGTAAATATACAGAGCACTCAAGATAAAATCACAAACAAAAACAGACTTAAAACTGAGGAATTTCAAGATGGAGTCTGACAAATTTTTAGAGAAGGCTCTCTCAACTTTTTAAGAGACTACACCATA
Organism: Macrobrachium rosenbergii; assembly: GCA_039081455.1. Taxonomy (NCBI): domain Eukaryota; kingdom Metazoa; phylum Arthropoda; class Malacostraca; order Decapoda; family Palaemonidae; genus Macrobrachium; species Macrobrachium rosenbergii. Next base: position 30,326 of record JANJGK010003487.1, read on the forward strand.
AAAACAACAAATAATTCAAACTTGGCCATCATCTTCCTAGGTCACACAAGGGGAAAACGATACATTCAACTAACAGGCAAGGATAACTCTATTTAGCAGTCTACTTAACAAAGGTACAGAAGTTTCAGATCACTGAGTCATGATTCTAGACAATGACAGGGCTTGGTCAAAGGACTTGGTCAAAGATTTGTTGATAAACCAGAGGTCACAATTAGAACAAGGTCATGATAAAGAATTTGAAGCAAGGAAAAATAATTGAGGGCCAAAGAGACACGCCACAGAATAGATTCCAGTCTACAGAAGTACCCAAACTGTCTGCAGAAAGCTGAAAATGTAGACATTCAAAATGCAATAAACTGATTGCTGATTGGCCACTCAGACCCCATTATTCATAAACTGCATAATTTTTTCAATGAAAGTTTCAAGTCTGGGCAACCACAGGTACTTTTACGGAGCCAAAAATGACCCTCCGTTCTGCCGTGCGATTTCCCACAAGTCTGTGCTTCTCCCAGCAATCTCTATTTGCCTTTTTGTTACACTTATTGCTTTCAGTTATTCCTCTTTCTGCCTTTATGTGACAATGTTTGACTGCAAGGTACAGGAAGGCTAATGCAATGTTAGTTAGTTATAAATGATTTGTTTAACCAGACCTCTGATCTTCTCGGGTTGGAAGGCTAATGAAATGGTAGTATACAGTAATGCTGAAGCATTTTCAAGGGGCATTCACTGCTCCAGTAATCCTGGAATACTGAAATAGTGAACAAGCCCACCAAAGGGGCCACTGACTTGAAACTTGAGCTTACAAAGAGTATGGCGCTCATTAGGAAGTACGAGAAGATAAAGGCAAATGCAGAATGAAGAGATCTCACTTATTAAACATAAAAAATAAATTAATAAACCAATAAAAATGTATTAAAATGCAAGAATAGCACTAGGGTAGTAACGCATTGCATCTTTGCTTGGACTTCTGAAGTTCAATTGCACGACTCCCTCGGGGAACCTGCTCCACAGTCCAACGGTGTGAGGAATAAACGACCTCTGGAACTGACACAATTTTAATTTGAGGCCCTGTTTGTTTGTATCTCTGGATGTTTGTAAGTAGGGTGGTGTCTGTACACGAGTACAAACGCTGACCAGAAACTATTTGCATATTGTTACATGAACCCAGCAAAGGACTGGGGCAATGTTACCAAAGACACAGATAACAAACCGGAAAGATAATACACATGAGATCAAAAGACCATGTTAGTAAAAAGTGCAGTTGCTTGCAAGATGAAAATGAGTTATGAAAATGAGCCAAAAATCTTAGTTCTTGTTGGGTTAGCACACTGAAATCTTATTCAAATTATAAATTATATGGTTTTGTAAACCTTTACATTTACTTGGACTAAAACTACTATTTTTATAACGTAAAACAAGTTTTTCATATAAAACTAATCAATCATATTAGGCCTATTAATTATTATGTTTATGATTAACTACACTAAAACTACTGTCTTTATAACTTAAACAAGTTTTTCATATAAAATTTATCAATCACATTACGCCTATCATTGTGTCTATCAGACTGAGATAACAGGCTTAATACGCCCAATGGTTGAAAAACCTGCCATCATTTCTTGAAGGAAGGCTGAAGTCATGAGACTTTTTTGAGAAAGAAAGACTTCCACATTTCTTGAAGCTGCCAATCAAATGGAATGGAATGGAATATAAAATTTAGGCCAAAGGCCAAGGACTGGGGCATACAAGGTCACTCAGTGCTTAAAGGAAAACCGAGAGCGAAGAGGTTTGAAAGGTGTAACAAGAGGAACACCTTCTGCAGGAGAGAGTTCAAAGCCACCAGGCTTCTTCTTCTTCAGCAGGCAGGACCAAGATGCCCCTCAAGCCTGAAGATACTTTAATGAGGTTCTGCTGTTCCTGTGACGTCTCTGAAAAGTAATTACTGTGGGAAAACATTTGGTCGAGAAGATGGCGACTGAGGGCACAGACCTGTTGCAGTTTATTTCAGAGAAAGTGCCCATCGGTTTGGAAAAAGCAATTTTGAATACTTGGAATACTGCAAATAAAACGGCAGAAGTTGACACAGCAACCAGTCATCTTGCAAAATGCAAGACTGGCAAAGACCTCTCTGACGGAGGCCCTCTGAATGTGTCGATATTGCAACCAGCCATCTTGCAAAATGCAAGGCTGGTGAAGACCTTAAGATCCTGGTAGGTAGACCAACAGAGGAAGGACATTTAGCAAACAGAAAGAGTACAGCTGTATTCCTACAGTCCCTGGAGAGGATTCCTTGTTGGAATGGAATGGAATATATGAAATCTGGGCCAAAGGCCAAGTGCTGAGACCTATGATGAGGTCATTCAAGGAAGAAAGGGAAACTGAGGAGAATACAAAGGGTTGAGAAGCGTAACAGGAAGAGGAAAATCATTCGCATTTAAAGCACTATGAAACTCTTGTCAGGAGAAGGTTGAGGAAAGTAAGATGGAAGAGAGAGAGAATACGAGTGGAGGTACAGTCAAAGGAATGAATAAATAGATAAAAATATATTAAAGTACCAGGAGAATAGCATTAGGGTAGTAATGCATTGCATCTTCCCTTGAACTTTTGAGGTTCTAATTGCAGGACGTCCTCTCAGGGAGACTGTTCCACAGTCCAAGAGTGTGAGGAATAAAGGACCTCAGGAACTGAGAAGTTCTACAGCGAGGTACATTTACTGCATATTGGTGCTTCTGCTGTCCTGAACAGAAAATGTACCTTGTGCAAATTGCATGAGCCTTCAGAACAGAAAAAGTCAGGCTTCCTACAGTGCCTTCGTAAAAGTTATGGCTTCAGAGGTCATGATAAACTGGAGATGCATCTGAAATAAAAGTGGCAAAGGTGGAAGAATGAAAAGAGATGTCGAGGACTGGTTATAATTATGTGGAGATTGAAAGGAAACGGAGCTTCAACAGCCTTGAGGGTAACGGCTGATAACGTTGACGAATGGCCTCCCTTGATGCAACGAGTCTTTCTATACGTAATAAATATGCGTGACTGAAGACAAGAATATACTGGCGATAGAAAGACGATAGGAGATAATTTTGGGTGTCAAAAAAATAGGACCAGGCTATTTAAAAGGGCAAGGATGCCACACGACCCTGGGAGCAGCCATCCGCTCTGTCTAATGACAAAAGAAGTGGATGCGATAAGAGAGGAAAGGAAGTAAACAGGAAAAGAAATGGAGGAAAGAGGGAGAATGTAAAGGTGCGAAAATAAAGGGAGAAGGGTGAGAAAAGAGGTTTGGTTTTTGGGTAGAGGTCCCGACAGGAAAAGAAGAAGGAAGACGGACTTTTAATGACGAACCTATCAAGATATGAACAGGCAACTACTGCACCCTGTACATTACAGATTGCTCACCAAAGAGGCTGAGGACAGGAGTTGAGTCGACAGGAACCGGGACGTAGGAAACTGATCCTGAAGAGGATGTCTGGCTTTCAAGAAGAGGGTCATGATGGGGTGGGTCGTCGGGTGCGGAAGCAAGAGGGCCATTTGATTGTGAATCTGGGGGACTGGTGGGTTCCTCGTGCTTTACAACCTGCAGAATCTGGGGTCGTGTTCAGCCTCTATTATGGTGCTTGTGGTCGAAGTAGGGTGTGGGCATGGGAGGAGACCTGAAAAATAATATAAAAATCAATAGAGGAATAATAATAATAATAATAATAATAATAATAATAATAATAATAATAATAATAATAATAACAATAACAACAACATATTCACAGGACATGAACACACACTAACCTAACTTGCTTTGTAAATAAAGAAAATAATAAAATAATTAAATAAATATTTAATGACATAATTAAATAATTAATTAATTAAATACTGGTAACAATTAAATAACTAATTAATTATATAACAGTTAAATAACTAATAACAATTAAATAACTAATTAATTAAATAATTAAATAACACCTTAAAAATGGCTGCCAGTTCCTCATTAAAGGTATAATCGACAGATTTGTAAACCTTTGTGATTAATTATTATCAATTATATTTATTTAATTAATAATAATTATTAAATTACTTAATTATTAGGGGATCAGGGGTCAATTGTGAATGTGAAAGTTCTCTGTTGAAATACGATTTATGTCAACTGACAAACAAGAGACCATCTGTTGATGGTCCAAGTCATAACTCCCACTCTTATAAAGAAGGATTTAGCCACGGAGAGCTAAAGTATGACAAATGCAATGAGGTGTTGTTAGGTTCCTGCAGGCAGCACTTACGCACTTCTGAATCTCGAACTGTACTGATTTCAACTCCAAATCTAGACAACATATCATGACATCATAAACAACGCATTTGCAAGCTAATACTTTCAGCCCAATGGTTCAAGTGATTTCAATTATTCTCGGAAAGCAAATCATGTCATCATCAAATGATTCCATCCTTAAAACACACACTGGTGGTGAGAGAGCAACAAGTGGAATACAGGAAGTCCCCGGGTTACATTGTTCCGGGTTTACGTCGCCGTCTTACGTGGTTCCAAGCTTACGTCGCTTTTCAAATATATTAATGAAAAAATCAGTTCTGGGTTACAGCGGATGTTCCGAGGTTACGTCGCAATTTTACGTTGCTCCGAGTTTACGATGCTTTTCAAATATATTAATAGAAAAACCAGTTCCAGGTTGCAGCGGACGTTCCGAGGTTACGTCGCTGTCTTATGCTGCGGCAGAACAGTAAAAGTACATAAATACAGCTACAATATAAAAGTCAAACTTTGGAGGTTTTTGGTTGCATACCACATCAGAATGCAAGTAAATTACTGTACAGTACACCCGGAGGATTAAATGTACCATAATTCTCATTTTTATACATTTTTCTTGCGACATTCTTGGTTACGTCTTTTTCCGGGTTACGGCGCGGTGTCAGAACGGAGCCACCGACATAACCCGGGCACTGCCTGTACTTAGTTCTCCTCACTGCCTAGAAATGATGGTGACGTTATGAGGTTCTGGAGAGCCTGTGACTTCTCTCATAAAAAAGGAACCTGGAGAATTTGCTATTTGCTGACCCCATGCAGGAACTGATATCATTTGAGCAAGGTTTTCAGTCAACTGTCCTAAACCTTCAGTGAATATCTTTTAGCAGAATAAGAAGAGACGAGAGAAAAGAGCGGAAAACTGGTCTCTTGTTTGTCAATTGTTCATGAGCTGTATTGCAACAGAGACCTTTCACACTCACAACTGATCGCTCAGCTCCTTTTCCTGCCAAGAGAAAGAAACCAGATTTGCAGCAATATGCAGTAAATGTACCTCGCTGTTGAACTTCTCCAAAGTTCCAGAGGTCCTTTATTCCTCACACCATTGGACTGTGGAACAGTCTCCCTGAGGATGTTATGCAATTGGAACTTCAGAAGTTCAAGCAAAGATGCAATACATAACTTCCCTAACACAGTTCTCCTCGTATTTTAATTACTTGGTTTTATTTATTTATTTTTGAATTTGTTGTTTCATCTGTTTTTCTAATAACTGATCTCTACTTTCCATATTTCCCATTGCCTTCTGTTACTGCTTTTGAACGAACACCAAACTATTCCTTGGAAGCTTAAGAATTTCTAGTCAATGGCCCCTTTGGTGGGCGTGTTCATTTATGAATAGGGTTCTTTGTCTTCTGAATAATAACAAAATAAAAAACACGGCAAGATGCCCCGCTCAAGAATAGTCCATTTTGCACAAAAAGCAACCTGCAGTAAGAACCCACAATGACATTCTAACACCCTGTGACAGGGTGACGTATGAGAAAATTAACCACATTTCAGATCAGAGGAGAACCTCAGGTGTTAACTTGGAAAAAGCGTGAGAATTGGTCTCGCTTAAATGTCTGTAAAAGCTGACCCTCTCAGTTCTAAAACGTTGTTCCCATTCTGAATGAAATTGTGCTTGATTGTTCCTCAAAGCAAGTGAACTTCGACCCAAGACTTGAAAAGATCATTATGCATAGACTATGACACAGTCCAAGGTTTAAGAGCAATGGTAATATGGGCACCAAACAGCCTGAAGCAATTAAATATGACTCCAGAGATAAGTAAGAAGTTATTTTTGGTGACAGATGTTCCCATCAATTTGTCAAAACACAACAAAAGGAACGAAAAATTAATTACAAATCAATTTTGTCACTTTGATATTCACTGACAGTGTAAATGTGTCTTGGTGCCTACAGTGCACCGTGTGAAGTGCACTGATGGCACTTCCCTACATAGGGGGATAATTCAAATGAGTTTCTCAGTGACGTAAAATGTGAAACTATCTTTTGGAGACGAGTGAGATGGTTTAAAATAGCTTCCCTATATTCTGCTAGAGCTCACCCACATTCAACTTTGGTAGGAGGCAGAACCGGCCCCCCTGGACCTGCCACTAAAATACAGAGGCCGCCCTACTTACCAACATTCAACTTACAAACACTCAGAGATACAGACAGGATCGCAATTTAAAACCGTGTTCAGAGCGGCCCCCTTTGCCACCTGTGATCTAAAATTCTGTTTTTTGCGCCCTTCTGTGCGTACAGTACTGTCTATGTACAGTGTACTGTGTTTTAGGATGAAAAAACCTACAGTAATGTATTGATTTGATAACAGACTGTACTCAAATAGGCATGAAGAGCACAGCAACCAACTTACAAACAATTCAACATACAAATGGCTGTTTCGAACATAAATCATTTTCAAGCAGGGTGGTGTCTGTATCAGGCTTAATGTGCAAATCTCAATTCCATTGGGAACGTGAATGTCCAAATGCATGGAAAAGTGACTCGTAAACAGTGTTTCTGTCAGTATTTATGGATTACGCAGATGATGCAAGCAGTAGCCAATTACAGACACTAAGAGAGCAATCAAGAGCAGAATTTGCTGCTATGGACTTTGGGCATTCTAAAACTGTATTTGGAAAGGATAGTTCAGTAATTACAAGTACGAGGCTATTTCTCAAGAGCTGGCCTTGACGTACGCTTTCACTGACAGTGTCGTGGCTCCTTCGATCAAAATTATTAACCTGCTCAGCTAAATTAGAAATGTGCATGCTACCACAGAAATGGATGTTGTTAACGACAGGATTCCCCTGCTGTTGAGCAAACATTCCATGGAGAAAGCAAAAACGCTGTTTAATCTTGGAAGTGACAAGGTTAACATTTGTGGAGCTATAATTGATTTGAAGTCTCCATCTTCAGGACGTTCCTTGCTTCAGATTCCTATGTGACCAGGCCAAGAGAGTCAAGTACAGCTAATGTACTATCAATTCACTGCAACAATTGCAAAGAAAACAGCATCAAAAGCCCCACACACAATTTGGACACCCAAACTAAGCTAATAAAACTATTTCCAGATGCTGCAATTGAAAACTCGGAACTGGAGAGGGACTTCAAACATGTATATGATCTACGTCCAGTCTGTCACAAGTCTGAGTAAACCGAACATTGACCTATTGTCAGTAAATGCAATGGAATGTTATACATAATTCAGGCCAGAGGCTAAGCGCTGGGTCCTACGACGAGGACATTTGGTGCTGAAAGGGGAATTGAGAGTAGAGAGGTCTGACAGGCGTAACAGCAATAGGATATCCTTCTGCAGTTGCTCTATGAAGTAATTTTTAGGAGAGGGTGGATAGCAAGCAACTCTACGCAACAAAGAACCTTATTAAGTAATGCCTACAGTGCACACTGTGAGGTGCACTGATGACAAAACCCCCTACCACAGGGGCTGTTGCCAAAGGGCTTTCAATCCTCAATTGGTGCTTTTAGTGTGCCCACAACAATTGTACAGATGATGGTTGTCAATTCAATAATGCTGAAATGCAATTGTTAGCACCTCAACTTAATACAGTAGAGTAGATATTTTGGGGGTCTGGTCTTTCAGATAAGTATCAAGAGCCCATCTTGCACTCTGCAACTGAATCATTTCAAGATTTCTCATAGTAACAACTTCCGTTAAACTGTGGTTAAATAAGATTATCTGTTTTCTTAACAACAAACTACCAAGCATCTACTATGGCCAAATATAAGTGTTCCAAAACTGTATCTGATCCCACCGTCCAATTTTAAGGAGCTTGTAAAAAAATCATAAGAAAAAAAGTCTACAAAACTGTAAATACTTTACTGTTACATTCAATTGATGAAAATATTCTTCCATACCATTCTTACGTTTCACAGACACACTCATTCTTACCTTTAGACATAAATTCAGACTGCACGTTGAACATGCAAAGGTGTAATTCAGTCGAGCAACGAAAACTGCAGAGGACGTTTGTCGCCGTAGAACTTTTATGCAAGAAATCTCTAAAATGACTTGAATCTGACCCTTATTTTTTTTTTTAATGAATGACACAATCCAACACAGGTTCAAAACTGCCTCAGAATGGGATAATGAGATTTAGCATTGCATAAAGCCTGCCACTTATCAAAGACGACAGGTTTTAGAGACGCTGCAAAATAACAATTAACAGGAACAGCTACAACATTAATGACCCCTAATGCCTCTGTGAACAGGGATGGTCCAGCACTTGAAACACTTACCAAATACTGACAAACATGGCTGGAGGACCTTGAACCAGGGGCACCCAATAGGGTACCGCAGTAGGGCGACGTGCCTCCCCCAGGGGAAACGAAATGGGCCGAGCCACCTGTCCCGCTGCCCCCTCGGCCATTCCGTTCGCTTCACCTGAAAGCAATGGATAAAGCATAAGCATATCACACATGAAAAGATTTCAGAAGCATTTTGAAGCATCCTATTCAAACACCTCATTCAGTGCTGAAAGGAAAATTGAGAGGAATAGAGAGGTATGAAAGGCGTAACAGGAGGTAAATCTTTTGCAGTTCCACTATGAAGCAATTGCTAGAAGACAGGGGCTGAAGCAATGCTGCAAAGAACCTTATTAAGTAATGTCTACAGTGCACCGCGTGAGGTACGGTGACGGCACTACCCACCTACGGAGCCATCCTATTGGGAACAATTAAAACCAGGGCATTATTGGTTACCAATAAAAAAATGAATAAATAAATAAAAATAAATGAAAATAAATAAATAAATAAAAATAAATAAAAATAAAAAGGTAAATAAAAATAAATCAATCAATCAATAAAAATAAATGAAAATAAATATCATTTACGACAGAAGGAAAAACAAGAAACGTTCAAATTTACGAGATTGAAAGAAATAAAAATGTAATAATGTTAGAATTTAGAAGTCCCTGAACAAATTGACCGAGCAAATACAGATATAAATGCTGTGATTTTACAGCACTTCCTTAGTACAAAATGCTGTACTGTAACTTACAAGGGTCACAAAGACAGAGTCGGCTGGCCAGGGCCGTTTCACATACAGAGACAGGAAATAGGTGATGTGCTTATGGCAATAGTGACGGCACTATATAACAGTTGGGTTCTGATACTGGTGGTGCACCTGTTTGTTGTTGGCCAAATGGAAGAATGTCCCTCCGCCATGTTTAGTACTGGCCCGGGGGGGGGGGGGGGGGGTAGGTACCCATACGTCAACAAGTTATTGCACTTGCCAGACGGAATACGAACCGCTTGAAACAGACGTATATATATATATATATATATATATATATATATATATACCCGTGCCCTGTCGTGTGAAGATCGCGTATGGAAACCCCTTGTTGGATGGACTTCGAGGGTTAATTACAGGTTAATTACAGATTAATTACAGGTTAACTACAGATTAATTACAGGTTAATTATAGGTTAATTACAGGTTAACTACAGGTTAATTACAGATTAGTTACAGATTAATTACAGGTTAATTACAGATTAATTACATGTTAATTACAGGTTAATTACAGATTAATGACATGTTAACTACAGGTTAATTACAGATTAGTTACAGGTTAATTAGATTAATTACAGGTTAATTACAGATTAATTACAGGTTAATTACAGATTAATTACAGGTTAATTACAGATTCATTACAGGTTAATTACAGATTAATTACAGGTTAATTACAGATTCATTACAGGTTAATTACAGATTAATTACAGGTTAATTACAGATTAATTACACATTAATTACAGATTAATTACAGGTTAATTACAGATTAATTACACATTAATTACAGATTAATTACAGGTTAATTACAGATTAATTACACATTAATTACAGATTAATTACAGGTTAATTAGAGTCGAGCGCCAAAAACGAAGGTCCATTCATAATTAGAACCAAAAAACTGGCAGCCGAGACCCGTCTCTTAAGACTCCTGCCGAGGGGACATCAAAGACACAGCTCTGAGGTGTAGCCTGTGTGACTCTTGAGAGCTGTGTGTTCTGTATACTCTTGAGAGTAGTCTTATGAGGCAGATCTGGGGTGTGAGGCTGCGACACCCTCGGGCTTGATGCGCAAAACTGAATCTACTTCGAGGGGCGTCTTCTTGCAACCGCCGTAGTAAGTGTGGTTGACCTGCCTTGCATGGGAGATGGCCCTCGACTGGGGGTCCCTCCTCCTGAACTCTCGCTTATTTACGCTAAAGTCAAGGTCTGATTAACGAATTGATGATCCCTAAATATTGATAATTGTTTAATTAACTACTAAACGACTTCTGGCGATGAAATAATTACAAATAACGACGAGAATTACCCGTTTTAAGTCGACGAAGGAGGGTTTGTTTACAAAGGGACCGGCCTCGCTGGATGATGACGTCACAGGCCCTCGTTTATTTTTGCTTATTTCGAGGCTGTGCGCGCGCGTGAGCGAGCTTTGACGCGCTCCAACGATGAAATACGCATTATAGTTATTATAAAATTTGATTTTGTGGTTTTTAACACGATAATATTAGTTAAATTTGCTATTTTGACTCTGTTTTTAAACTTGATTTACAGTACAGCCCTTTTAAATGCATTTTCGTAATGTTTTGGTAATGCTTCTTACGCATCAGACATTCTTCATAATGATAAAGATATTATAATTAGTATTTAAAAGATAAAATATAATATATATATTTTTAGATTTTATTTTATGAATAATAATGATGTGTTTATTGTTAAGATATTAATATTATTTCGATTTATTTTTGAGTCACTACATTTTTATAGAAGACATGTTTAACCTATTATATCGGGTCACAGCCAACTATAATCACACACCCACGAATTCGTATTTCTCGTAATATTTCGTTAATGTTTCTTATATATCAAACCATCTATGATCATTATAATGGCGATATAAGCAGTCTTAAAAATGTAAATTCATGTATTATATATTAATCATTTTATTTTATGAATAAAAATTACGTATTTATTGATAACGTATAAATATAAATTTGATTAATCTTTGAATCACCATTGTCTTCCAGTAGACATCTATCAACCAAAGAATGTTGTACATGATTCCACCCCCCCAAAAAGGGGACAAACCCCCCTGGGATACCCAGCAGATGACCCACTTTTAATATATTTCAAGGTCAATTTTGACAGATGGGGAAATAGAGTGGATTTACATGGCCTTTATTTTTTATGATAATGAATTAAAAACCACTAAGCTTTAATACTAAATTGAAGTGGCTTTAAATGAGACTTTAACCTTTTTTATTTTATATATTATTGAAAATTAAAAAGGTATATTTGTATTTATGTGAATATAGAGGCCATCTGGCATAAAACATATATCCTAAATGGCTTCCTAAGGTAATTGTGAATTGATACAAGGGAATATTAGTTAAAAAATAAATGATAATTGTTTTTTATGGGAAAATTTAAATTATATATTCATATTTATTTTATGACTGACTCAAGGATGGAAAGTAATTTACTGAATTAACTTTATCTTAAAAAATAATTAACAAAAATTAGATTTAATCTGATATCAAGATTTTTTTTTTTTTTTTTTTTTGCCTAAATTCAGGGTAAGAGGGACCTTTGTGACCAGCCCGCCACCTATTGGTGTGATTATGTAACTAAGCTTTATAAAGCTTCCTCCATTCTTTTTCACAGACCTTGGGACCATTGTTCAGAGGTGAAGAGAAGGACCCAGAAATTTAAGGGAATCAGTTCTCCTGTGATTGTTGCCTGCTCTTCTGGTGGAAGCCATCTTACCCTCTGGAAGTTAAATCTCTGGAAGTTCAATTTCTGCTGCTGTATGGAAGCTTTGTGACAAGACTGATTTCTGCTGTGCTTTCAAGTGTTGCTGTACTGATATCTGCTGTTTCAAGTGCTGGTTTCTGCTGCTTTCGAGTGTTGCTGTACTGATATCTGCTGTTTCTAGTGCTGTTCATAGCCGACTTCTCTTGGCTGCTGTGTGTGAAGAATTGAAGCTTGGCTGTGCTGGTGGAATGTGGCCAATGTCTGCTTGATAATGGTACTTCACTAGTACAGCTGGACTGAATGAACTGATAATGATTTCCTTATCTACGGCACTTAGTGTTATTGTCTTAGGGCTGCCACACTAGGAATTGCCAGGGTTTGTGGAACTCCATTCTACAAAGCATACGTTGTGATATTGTACACCTCTCCTTGAGGTAATTAACTGGGTTTAGTTTAATTTCACATTTTCCTCTTGTCTTCAGTTGCAGTGTAACCATTCAGTTTGAATTGTAAGATTGCTTTTCTTATATTTTGTTTGTTTCTAGTAATGAGTTGCTGGTTCTTAAGTGTGCTCCCAAATTGAAATGTTGAAATGTTTTCTGTGATTTCTGTAGTGTTCAATTTTGTTGCTGCTGAACTTAACTATATTTATGGACTTTATATTTTCAACCACTGATTTTCTTTTGAGTTCATTTTATGCCAACTCAAGTATTGAGCTATTTAGAACTGTATTACATGTATATTTGTAACATTTGGTAACAACTTTATTACAATAAATGTTATTTAAAATTACTGTTCTATTTTTAAGCCTGTTGTTTTTACCCTTTGTTTTATTACAATAAATGTTATTTAAAATTACTGTTCTATTTTTAAGCCTGTTGTTTTTACCCTTTGTTTCATCCAATCCAATGAGTAAATCTGTCAAACTGAAAAAATCTACCACAGGATTAAAGGGTCATTGAGATCCTGGAGTGATAGTGTATGGCCCAAGTGATTAGTTTACTTGCAAACCTTTTTGCTAAGGTGTAGTGGAAAGGTGATAGGTTGATGGAAAAACTTCTCTTTGCTGCAAATAAACCTTTTCACAAAGGTGTAATAGAAAGGTGATAGTTGATGGAAAAATACTTCAACTTTGAAGTTGAATACAGAAGTTTTGAATTGCCTTGCTCATTGGCCCATGTATTACAGAAAGTAAAATATTAGCAGTTTTTGAAAATTAAGTTTTCACATGCATAGTTCAAACTGTTGAACCTTCAGCTTTGGTTGAGTATAGAGCTATTCTTAGAAATTTGACATTTTAGCTCTGAACACAGTATACAGCTAAACCCCTGCAGCTGTATGTATGAAGAAAGTAAGTTTGTCAGCTTTGAAAAGAAACCCTATTTTAAGTTTATTATTTTGTGGTCAAGGTTTGTAAGTGTAAGGTGTAGATATACTTACACCCCTGGTAAGTCAACACCATGAGCTTGTATGTTCAACTGATAATGAATCCAGTTGAGTCTAAGGGTTTCTTTTCAAAGGTGACAAACTTCATATAAGTATTCTTCTTTGTGGTCAAGGTTTGTAAGTGTAAGGTGTAGATATACTTACACCCCTGGTAAATCAACACACCTTGAGCTTGTTTAAATCAACACACCTTGAGCTTGTATGTTCAACTGATAATGAATACAGATGAGTCTACACTAAATTATGTACCAAGCACTTAATGAATTTTCAAGGTAAAATGGTATATATACTTGATAGTTTGCTGACAAGTCATGAAAACAATTACACTTTAAAAGTACAAGTGGCCTCAGCTGTATTCATCACACTTAAGTGACACACAGACATAACTTATAATGAAATTTGTCATATCCTGGACTTGAAATGATGTAAGTGCTAATTGGAACTGCAGTATGTCATAACTCTTAATGAGACAATTGTCAGTAATAAAATGCTAAATTGAATTTTCCTTTTATATTCTTTGATTTACACAGATTATAGATGGAGAAACTCATTATTAATAGACGAATGGCAACGATTTGACAATATATATTAAGAACCATTAAAATTAACGAATGGCAACGATTTGACAATATATATTAAGAACCATTAAAATTAACCTGAATATTAAGATCGAAACCAGTTTTTAATGAAGGCAAAACTGAATATGAATCAATTTTTTAGCTTTATTTTCACACAATAATTATAGATGGAGACATTCATTATTAATACACAAATGGCAAAGGTTTGACAATATATATTAACCATTACAATTAATCTGAATATTAAGATCGAGCAACATTTGGAGACAAAGTCAGAGCTAAGTTTTCCGAACGAAGGGTACCAACACATCCATTCACTCCAGAAGCTTTATTATAATAAAATATAGTAATAATAATAATAATGAGAGGGAGACAGAGAGACTTAAACATGTTTCAAAACATCACAAACCTCTCAGCTTTACAAATGCCACTTTTCCCAGTCTTAGGCAGCCAAGCAAATCAGTTCCTGATTTCCAAATGACCTCGAAATTAGAAGCCCTAAATTCCTTATCAAAATGGCCCCCCATCCCCAAACCTTTTCTTGCTGCTAGCACCTACAGTATAAGGCTACTTCCTCTAAGCAAGCAGAAGGAACGAGGAAAAGTGTTGTTCAAATGGATACCAATTTAAGGGCCAAACTAGGACCACCAGAGGGTCATCTACATTCTAGAAAGGAAGTAATGTTAAATTTAGGCCATAGGTCCACAAAGGGTCAAACTATGACCAACTTAGGGGCCTCTAGGACGAGGAAACCTATTAAATTTAGGCCACAGGTCCACAAAGGGTCAAACTTGGACCATCACATGGGCCTCTAGAATAGATTAATCTATGAAATTTAGACTAAAGGGTCAAACTAGGACCACCATAAGGACCTCTACAATAGCTTAATCTATGAACTTTGGGCTACAGGGTCAAACTAGGACCAGCAAATGGCCACCAAGAAGTGTGAACAGATTCTTAACAAGACAAAGTATCTGCTTGGAGTCAATATATTTGGCCTAAACCCTCTCGTAAAGTACAAAAACTAGAACAGTTCTAGAGAGCAACAGAGTACTAAGTCCTTTCCTTCAAGAGGCTCTAGCAGAGAACTACTAGAAGGATCAAAGTTCTAGAAAAGTTATCTAGATCTGTCATACAGCCCAAAAAGTCTAGTTCTACTATAGAGCTCCATTGTTTATGGACATACAGTAGTACAATTTCAGTTCCTTCTGGAGAAACTAGCAGGAAAAGTAAAGTTTTAGAAAAGTCATCTAGAACTTTAGAAGTCTCCCAGCTCTATAAAAAATTCACATATAGCTTCTAAAAGTCTCGAAGTGTTAGAAAAGTTATCTAGAATTTCTAGAAGTGTCAAACTCTAGAAAAAATTCACCTGGAACTTCTAGAAGTCTTGAAGTTTTGAAAAGTTATCTAGAACTTCTAGGAGTGTCATGCTCTAGAAAAAAAATTCACCTGGAACTTCTAGAAGTCTACAGGTTTTAGCAAAGTTATCTGGAACTTCTAGAAGTGTCAAGCTCTAGAAAAACTTCACCTGGAAATTCTAGAAGTCTTGAGGGTTTAGAAAAGTTATCTAGAACTTCTAGAAGTGTCAAGCTCTAGAAAAAATTCACCTGGAACTTTTAGAAGTTTCGAAGTTTTAGAAAAGTTATCTACAACTTATAGAAATGTCAAGCTCTAAAAAAATTTCACCTAGAACTTCTAGAAGTCTCAAAGTTTTAGAAAAGTCATCTAGAACTTCTGGAAGTCTCAAAGTTTTAGAGGAAGTCTCAAAGTTTTAGAAAAGTCATCTAGAACTTCTAGAAGTGTCAAGCTCTAGAAAAATTCATCTGAAACTTCTAGAAGTCTCAAAGTAAGTTCTAGAAAGTTAACTAAAACTTCTAGAAGTGTCAAGCTCTAGAAAAATCACCCGGGACTTCTAGAAGTCTCTAAGTTTTGGAAAAGTTATCTAAAACTTCTAAAAGTTTCAAAGCTTTAGAAGTTATCCAGAACTTCTAGAAGCCTCAAAGTCTTAGAAAAATTATCTAGAACTTCTGGAAGTGTCAAGCCCTAGAAAAAATTCATGTGGGACTTCTCGAAGCTCTAGAAGTCATCTAGACCTTCTAGAAGTCTCAAAGTTCTAGAAAAGTAATCTAGTTGTGTCACAGGGATCAAACAACCTCAAAGAAGTCATGACTAACAAAAAGGTGGGGCTGAAACGTATCCATTGACCACAGGTACAACACACTTCCAAAACTCGATCACTCGAGATTAATACAACCTCCATCAACAGACCAATCCATTTAAAAATCCAATCTCCTTTTGCTTCCCGAGAGCATAAAAAGGAAGACCAATCATGCTTTAACAATACTGGTTATAGGAAGACCAATCACCCTTTATCAATACTGGTTATAGGAAGAACCACCATTAACAATACTGGTTACCACCTTTAGTTGCAAATCAGTGTATTAAATCACTGTTGTTACAATCAGAAGTGAAAATGGGGGTAACTGAATATCCTGTAAGGACTCTTCAGGACAAGAATCAAGAGGATAAAGCAATCCTGATGATATAGGAGAGACAGAGTCCTGGTCCCTGTGCATCCTAGGCCAAGGAGTCTCAGGCCCTATGGGAAAGTCAAACGCATTGGTCCTAGACACTGTACAAAACAGATTTCTCCATTCAGCCCAGACCTGCAAAAAGGTACCAACTCGAGTGGTCAGCTCCAACAGAATACAAGTACGTGTTCTAAACAATTCAAAACCCATGATGGAAAGCAGTAAATAAACCATACATAAATAATAATATTATTATTATTATTCAGATGAAACCTATCATATGGAACAAGCCCAATAAAGGGGCCATTGATTGGAACTCAAGCTTCCAAAATATATCTTCATTAGGAAGCAAGGAGGCGGCAAAGTCAAACACAGAAAGAAAAGTTGATCAAAAACTGCAAGCAAGGAGCATTATCCAAAAACATAAAGTTTGTTTCTGAAGCTTATCTAAACCAGCCAAGCAGGGAACCTCTTAATACACTGAAATACGATTACCATGGCTGGACAACCACAAACTCCCAATTCAAACCAAAATCCCAATGAAAAAGGTTCTTGCGGCTCTTGTCATCCAAACTAGAGAACACTACTCGACCCATAATCAAACAAATGACCTGACGTCAGAAACTATGTTACATAGCATTACATATCACTATGTAGTTCCTTTGCAACATTAAAAGAGTTCAGAGGTCTGGTTAAACAAATCATTTATAACTAACTAACTAACTCAACAGTATCAAACATTGTCAGATGCAATGTTTGCAGTTGAATGCAACAGGATATACTTTATATCTGGCCTTGGATACATTAAATGCAATGCTATCAATGCTGAGAGAACCAGGAAGTGGATATATTTTACATCCAAGTACTCAACAAATATCTTGTCCTTAAAACTTGGCTTTTACAGTCCAAAGTATTCTGCTACAAATCTGTTAAAACTCGTTCTCTTTTTACATTAAGGACGCATATTGACAAAGACTGTTGTATAATCTTGTACAATATGCAGTCAATAGTATTGTATTCAAGGCGTACATGCCACCACATTCCTGGGTATGAGAACTCGCACTCAAGGATTGGGCATACTGTTTCTGAGAGGGACTTGCAGCACTAGCAGTCAAACTTAGGAATGTTGCTTCACAGTACTGGGTGGTGCAAAGGTAGAATTAAAAACAGAGTCCAATATAAAAAGGGATAGCTGGAATGAAGCCTGGAACTATAAGACAACACTGTTCACAAACAGCCTATTAGCTAAACTAACCAGAAGGCTACTGAAAGTCTCAATTATCTTGCAAAAACTTTTCAGTACAACAAACTAAGCCTTGAAATCTCTCAGTGACTTAAAACATACAAATATAGCCTAGGGGAACAAAGCAGTGGTTGAGGACAACTCAGCAGGTAAGCCTGCTCCCCAACATCCCTTGGACACAAAGATAGTTCAAGCTGCCATTAAAATCAACCAGGACATGAATAGGACTCGAACTTGCAACCACACCACACCACACTGTCAAATCCAGGTAATACCACACAGCTACCACAATTAAAACAACAGATTATTTTAAATACAAAGGACAAAAGTTAAGGAGAAAAACAGATGCGAGTTCAAGGGGACAAGGTACAACATGAAGAAGCATCTAAACAAGAACCGCAATACAAGTGGATGTTGACAGTGGATTAACTGGATTAAAGTAGAGGTTTGTAAAGCAGGAGGAATAGCAGGCAGAGAGAGACAGGAATAAGTAACACGGAGAGCACAGGTGATGGACAGAGGGCGCACGTCAAACCAAAAGCGTTTAAAGACATGAAAACATATCAAGGCATTCACACAAGTGAGAGGTACAGGTCAGACAATTGATCCCAGACATCAAAGAGCACTGAGCAGAGAAAGTCCTGAGCAATGAGAAAACTGTATGGCAGTCTGGACACAGGGATTACCAAAATAAAGGTGTAGACACAACAAACGAAAGACAAGGTTGGAAACACCATACAAGATGTCATACAAAGTTAAATCTAAGACCTCACAATGCAAACACCATACAAGAGAGGGACTTCAATATTGGAGACACTTCTGAAAAGACAAGAAGTAGGTCGGGACAACACACAAGCATGGTTATATTATTGTGTCTAGGGTTAGCAAAGTCCACAGTGAAATTGATAAGGCTGAACTTGGAAGATGTTTAGCAGAGTTTGGAAAACTGAGAATTGTGAAACATTCATATGCAGGAGATATACAAAAACTACAGGTAAAGATTATAAACAGAATGAATAACAAGACCACATGAAAAAGATGGAACAGGTGTAAACATGGTTGAGAAAGCTAGATCTTCTTGGATGAACAGGAAATATTACGAGTGAAAATCTGTGAAGAGTATAAATTATCTTGACCTACAGTGCACAAGTGTGGGGCCTGAGGAAGCAGAGAAAAGACTGTGGGACAAAATACACATCACATTACTGACACAGGTCCAGGACAATTTGGTACATCATGTATACTCAAGTAAATAAGCCAAGACTTTGATGGTTTGAGAACGTTCTAGTATTTGAGAAGAATGACCACATGAAAAAGGAATAGAATAACTCATGAGGGAAATGGAAATCCTACACAAGGCAATGCATCACATACTGCAATGGAAGGGACAAAACCATGATCAAGACCAGAAGATGCAACACAGGAGCCTCTGGACTCAACACATCTGGATAAAGTTACAAGCAGAAATAACCTCAACATAATATATCAACAGCAGTGACACACCTATCTGTACTCGCTTCTCTCCAAGATTTTGTGAAAAGCTCCCATTCACCACAGAAAACATCAGGTTATTCAAAGCTGGATTCATTATCAAGTACTAATTCAAGTTATGACAACAAATGCTTGTTAGATACAATGGATAAACACTTTCTTGACATGAACTGGAAGTCACGAGTAAAACACCATACAAATAGACTGATGAAAAATACCCATGACTTAGACAGAAGGCTGAGCAGACTAGCCAAAGGAAACTGGGAAACAAGGACAAAGATATTGTGACAATAAACACATTATCTCAAAAAAGGAAACCTGAATGAAAGTGTTCAGATGTGCAGCCGTGCACTCTACATCTTGGCGTTGAAGAATCTCAAGAGAGTGCCTGGTTTAAGGGTTGATAACAAACAGCAGAGGTAAGGAACAGGTATTACACAGCTGTGCGATGTCTCAGTGACCAAACTTACACGAAGAGGGCCTGGGGGAACCAGGCAGTAGTTGTGGACAACTCAGCAGGCAAGCCCATTCCCCAACATCCCTAGGTCACAAAAACAGGCCAAGCTGCCACCGGAATCTACCAAGGCATGAATGGGACTTGAACTCGCAACCACACCCCACTGTCAAATCCCATGATTAGAAAAGCAGATCGTTTCAAATACAAAAGACAAAAGTTAAGGAGAAAAACAAAAGAGAATTTAAAGGGAGCATGGTACAATAATATGAAGATGCTAAACAAGAACCACACAGCAAATACAAATGGATACTGAATGGACGTTGACAGTGGATAAACTGGGTTCAAGTAGAGTTTTGTAAACCAGAAGGAATAGCAGGCAGAGAGAGACAGGAATACGTAACACGAATACCACAGGTGGTGGACAGAGTGTGCACATTAAACCGTAAGGAGTTCAGAGGCACGAAAACAGATGAAAGCATTCAAACAGGTGAGAGGTACGGGTACAATTAAACTGAGACATCAGAAGAGCACTGAGCAGAGGTAAGAGAAAACTGCATGGCAGTCTGAATGTCAGGGAGGACCAAACAGAGGTGTAGGCACAACAAACCAGAGTCAGGGACTGGAAACTGTATGCAAGAAATGATATTAGGTTGCCTCTAACACCTTGCATGGTACAAATACCCCAAGTAGAGGGCTTAAATATTGTAGACACTTCTGAGAGGACACGAAGTATGTCCGACAACCAGAAATAAGGTCTGGAAGGAGGACAAGGTGATGGGACTTCTACGCGACAACTGTTGCGGTGAATCATCCGCAGAATGACTAAATGTCAAGGTACAACATAGAGTAGAGGTGATTTAGACATCTGGCACTTAACAGAGCTATTTAGTTAGTCATTCACAGCTACAGAAGGGCATATGAGATCTTGAAATGCAGAAGCTTCAGAGGCATCAAGTTAAAGGAGAATTAAATGATGTTCCAGACTTGATCATAGGAGGAGGATGGCGAGTGTTTTGCAAAAGGTATGTATAATGTCAAACAGCAATACACTATCACCATTTGGCAATGCCAGCAGGTATACAACAAGGATTAACGCAAAGTCCACATCTACTTGGGATAGCGAGAGATGTTCTTGAGGAAATATCAGTAACTGACAGTATTAGATCCACAGATATGAAAACCAATAATTGTCAACAGCGATAATGACGACTGGTTAAGCGTCTGCTACAGAGGGACACGGTATTTGAAATGAATTTAAACAGCTGGCAAACATATTTCTGAGGTACATCAGTATGGACTGTACAAACAACAGAGTCCTCACCCAATGATCTACTGTTTCACAATGAATCAACGACAGGAGTCAAACCTCTGTCCCATACAATTCTGGATGCCATGAGACAGAAAGTGTCAAAATGAAAACTTGGACGTAACACCTGCATAGTTACATTAGCAAAGTCCATAGAGGATCAGATAAGGAAGATCTAGGAAGTTGTTTGGCAGTGGAAAATTGAAACTCTAACAGTGAATGTGTAAAAAATACAAGTGATGTACAAAAGCTAGTGAAGAGATTATACACAAAACGAGTAACAAGAACACATGAAAATGATGGAACAGAAGCAGACATCATAAAAAAAATGGGACCTTGTATGAACAAGAGATTTTAAGAGTGAAGGTTTGAGAAAAGCATGAACCACCTTGACTTGCAGTGCACAAGTGTGGGGCTTGAGGAAGCGAAAAACGCAAGACAAAATGCAAATCAAAGTGCTGAGCTACGTCTAGAGTAGTCACAATAATAAACAGATCAAAACTTCACTAGTTTGGGTATGTCCGAAGGCTCGAGAAGAATGAAGACAATACATTAGATTCACGAAAGGAGGGGCCAATGATAGGACTTTGGACTATTATAAGAAGATGCCAGATACGAGCCATTTCAACTATCCATCTAGGTTCAGCCAGCCTTGTGCTGGCAAGGGCTCTTGCTCTTCTCCAACCAGTAGCTTTGAACTCGACACATTGGGAAAAATTTATGAGTTACACCAACCTAAACATATATCAAGAGAAGTGACACCTCTACCAGTACCTGCTGCTTCTGCGATTTTTCGAGAAGCCACCATTCAAGACAGAACACACAACACAAAACAGAATCTCATCATGAACTAAATAATCCATACGTAGTAGAAAATTGACTACCAAGAAAACAAATGTATGTAATGTACTTGCACAAGAATGAGTATCAACACAAACTTTAATCTAGAATCGAACACAATTCACTTTAAAACACAATTTCTCGTATTTACCTCTGTAGGTCTAACCCTTTGAATTCATGTAACGCATTACTTGGATACTTTAGGGCAGGACTCAAAAACGTGACCAAGAAAATCCAAAAGGAAGAAGTTTACAAGCTGTCTTAATTATTTATTACATGGGATTCAGTACATTTGGTCTACTGGAAATAACAGGCTTTTTTTGTATGAATAACTTAGGACAGAAAGTGAGGAATAATTTGGTTAACAAAACACACACATTTATTTACGAGGCAAAAACAATGTAAAATGTAAAAAAAAAAAACTCAGATTCACCTGTCATATAATACAATAAAACTTTCAGATATTGTAAATATTTACATAAAGTACACATCTTAACAGTATTATGTATCTTGGCTATTAATGCCTATATGAAATGTCCCTAGCACTAGAGGGACTTCAATCAACAATCTACATGAAAGAACCAAACAAAAAAGAACCTCATAACATATGATGGTGGATCTGAAGACATTATCAGAGTACCAAGGAAAGCACAGGGGTAACAGACTCTTTTTACAGGTGAGGGCACTAAATGATATCATATGATTTTTAGATACAACAACATAAGGTAAGGTATATCAGCATTTAATGATATTGTATGATTTTTAGACACAACAACATAACGTACAGTAAATCAAGAAGATTTTGCAGAAAAATTTCGAAATCCATCAAGGACCAGCACTTAGTCATTCCTTTGTAAATTGCTATCACGCAGATACTATAAAAAAAAAAAAAGTACCTGGGAGTTGATGTTTGAGAATGACAGTGGGAGAATACCACACACTAACAGTTGGTTTAATTTTGTCAAAATCAATTATTATGTTTCCCAAAACTGCATGACAGCAGTTGGCAAAAACAAGAAACAGCTGTTCAATAGATCTCCCAGATAACTGACTCCCTAAAAGGGTTACTGAACTGATAAAGATAAGCAGAGCCAACCTGGATCCAGCAGTGAAGACAGACTCTCGGTACAGACCTGACAAAAGGATCAGAATACAGAATTTAGGCCAAAGGCCAAGCACTGGGACCTATGAGGTCATTTAGCACTGAAACGGAACCTGACAGTAAAAAGTTGTTGAAAGGTCTAACAGAAGGAAAACCTCGCAGTTGCACGATGACTCAACTGTTTGAAGAGTGTGAAAATTAAGATGGAAGAAAGAGAATATGAACAGAGGTACAGTAAAAGGAATGAAAGGCGTTGCAGCACTACCCCTCTAAAGGGTGATAAAAGGATTAGCCACTGCCTGGGTCCAATTCTACTTGAAAGCAAAACATCAGAAGAAATGGAAAAAGAATGATGTTTATTCCAGGCTCTCAAAGTGACAAGAAGCTAAAACCCCAAACTGGACCACTTCCAGGGAGTTGATCACACAGTTCCAACTCAATGGTCATAAAAAAATGGAAAATTTTGGTAAACGAGCTTGCCTATTCTTGATGATCAAGCAATTGCAGAGTAGACCTAGACTAACCAGCAGAAAGTATGGGAGATGAGTTAAGTGGCTTTTATCCCACAGAAAAGCAATGGCTAGCAAGCAATGCCTACAAATTCATTGGCAATACACCACACAAGAGGATACATTGAGAAACATAGGTGTCACCTATCCTGACAAGGTGAAAACCAGACTTGAGGTCCCCTTGAATTTCGGATTTCAAAAACAGTAGAATCGCAACATAGAGGGCCAGGACATACCTACACTCCCAAATTCTAGAGCACAGTCACAATGACTGCTGTGACTGACCGACTGATTACGAAATTTAGGTCTTGAAGACCAAGTGCCAGAACCCATCAGGATTATTCAGCGCCATAATGAAGGTGAAATACATAAATCAATTACATGATTGATTATGAATAGGTGAATGATAGGGAGAAAAAGCGTAAGTTCTCCCCCAGTGATATCTGGGGACATTCAAGAAATCCATTAAACTGACATAGTTGGAAGGAGGCTGGATCCACTTAACTTGCCTGAATAGCCCATACAAGCTTGAAAGGAGTATGAGAATAGGATAGAAGGTAGAGTTTAGGCCAAAGGCCAAGCACTAGGATCTATGAGATCATTCAGCGCTCAAATGGAAATTGATACTAAAAACGCCTTATAGGTGTAACACGAGGAAAACCTCGCAGTTGCACTACAAATCTATTGTGAAGTGAGGGTGGAAAGTATGATGGAAGAAAGAGAATATGAACAGAGGTATAGTAAAAGGAATGAGAGGGGTTACAGCTTGGGGCCAAAGGGACGCTGCAAAGAACTTGAATGCGGAGCTGGTGAAGTCAGAGGTTAGCCATATGAAGACCCAGTAACTGCAGCTGTGCGTTCCACTCGAAACTATACAGAGCAATCATCAGTCAAATGAGATAGGGCAAATACTGATGTAAAACTGTTACCCCTGCAGGACCTTGCCTACATAAGCCACCTACTTAGGCCTGATTTTCTCATTTTTCATTCTACAGTTGGTTATGGTGTCTAAAAAGTCACACACTTAAGGCTAGGCTGAAATACTGAGCTTATCATAGACAAAAGCAAGTACCCTATGGAGAACACATTTCAACAGAGATTAGTTGTTAAGTTTTTCTCTGCTTAAAGATATCTTAAAACCTCACACAAAATGACCCGTTTTTGACAGTCAATTAGTGTTCAAGAAACCATAATCATGATGAAAAAGATACCTTCAGTATGTAAAATTCCAAGTTACTGAAATGTTCTCAAGAGTCTTCTTAACAACTTAATCATTAGTCAGGGTCACTGTTTGAACTGCAATCAGACAATGAAAATATCAACTATACCAAAGATGTAAACTGCACTTATTAATTTTAAACAAGCATGGGTAATATAAAACTGCCAAAAATCAGTGTAACATTACATGTAAAGTACACTCAAATGAGAAAATACTTCTAATATAAAATTAAAAATACTTCAGGTTATGAAATCGTACTGTAAAAACCTACAGTCAAAATAAAATATATCACAAAAATATATAAGGCACCTTTACCCTCATATAGTACACTCATTTAACAGGACCACAAAGTCACATTGTTAGACCTTCACAAAACTTGCCCTGTGAGAAGTTATTAAATCATTATGACCTCCATTACTATGAAGTACATAAGGCACTTAAATCTCATTAAACTGACATGAATTGTTAGTTTTTACAGAAAAATCTTAAATTGCACTTTAAAAAATGTGTAACTTGACAATTCACAAATGCTGACAAAATTTCAAATCAGAAGGACGATACGTTTCTTGCATTTACAACTCAACATTAATGCTTGTATGCTCCCATTTAACATTCTTCAAAAAATAACTGGGATCAGTTTTTTCGATGGGAAATTGAATTACAACAGACGTTGCCCATTTGTCTACCTTACAAATGACAAGGCTTAACAATCTTTGTGAATGATGAAGGACCGAGTGATTTAAAATATAAAAAAAAAAATTATACTGAAAATTGAACAATGCCAAGTTGAAAAGTAAAAGGCAGAAAGCAATACATTCCAGGTCAAACAGATGCCCAAGAGAATATTTTGTACCATCTACATTAAGCCACACAGGTTGCAACGTAATTGGCAGCCCAGTACAAGACTGTCAAAGATCAAAACACAACAGATACTGCTGTCAGTCACCCCAGAACCCAAAAGCACCTAATAAAGAATGAATGACCTGAGCAACGTCATGCATTCTCTGATAAAGGCTACGGTTCAGAGGGATACAGCAATAACAAGAGACTCCAAATTCTGGCAAAGCCTAGGCAGAAGAGGATAGTATGCCCTATGAGAAGAGGAGAAGGGAGGTCAATAGGCAAGTGAGTGGTTCAGTAAGGTGGTGCTGTGGCATCTCTGAGAGCAGAGAATGAACACGTCTTGAATAACATAACCGTAAACATAAATATGAGGACAAAGCAGAATAAAAAGAATAAAAAGACAAGGTGGAACAGTAAAGGCAGTGCTTCCAGTTTCTTCCAGATGAAGAGAAAGAACTTGAACTGGAGGATGCTGATTTGACAGAGGGATCGCTACAGATATCAACACAGAATGCAACATCTGAAGAGGTTAGAAGAATCCATCAGACATAAACAATGCACTGAAGAGAAATAATCATTGAGGAATCAACCAGAATACATGGAAATAAATGCCTACTTAAAATGAGAAAAAATTTCTTGCATTTATAAGAAGTTTGAAATTATTATTACTATTATTCAGAAGAGGAAGAAGAACCCTATTCATATGGATCAAGCCCACCAAAGGGGCCACTGACTTGAAATTCAAGCTTCCAAAGACTATTAAGGTGTTCAATCGAAAGAAGTAACAGAATGCAACGGGAAATACAGGAAGAGAAGATAAGTTTACTAGAAGAACAGATAAAAACAATAAATAAATAACACTGTAAGCAGAGATCAGAGTCGGCGAAAGAATTCTTACAATAATGTTTGTAAAACAAAGGCAGGAATGGGGAGTTGAGGACTGAAAATCAGAGCACGTAATATAATAAGTTTACTAGGATGAGAAAGGACGCTAAGAGCACAGGACGGTCTGACTAAAAGTTCACTAAGTATTACACTAAGGAGAAAACTCCTCAAGCATCTAACCTCACATAAGGAAAACCTGACGTAAGAATGCAAATGAAGACGCATAATGTGTTAAATACACACATGCCAATTATTCCTAACTAACCATTTATAGGATACACTGACCAATGACCTTAGGATTGGTGTTGCATAAACTGAAGCTGGAGGCATAAGCTGGGCCCCAGCACAAAACAGAGGGTACTAGAGATTCTCTTTGGTATCCCTTCAGCCCCACGGAATGCATCGCTCTGCCCAGTACAACCATCAGATTTTATGAAAAGCTTTGGATGGTATCTTTTCAAGTCAATGGTAAACCTGATTTTGGTCCTGTATAAAATGTCACATCTCTTCTCCAAAACAAAAGTGCCCACTTGACGGCTCGTAACAACTTGCAGGTGGATGATGACTCAGATGAAGAGTACATTTTCAAGTAATCTGTAAAGAAAAAATAAGTTTAAATTCAAGGTTGTCAGTTGGACATCTTCATACAACAAAACAATGCAGTCACCTACAATACTCTTGCCTTAATAACTTGTGTTCTGAACTTTTAATTTTATGTTAATTTTTATTTGAATACAAGAAACATAGCCACAATTATTCCTGCATATAAAATAGTATTAACACATCTTTAGCAGCAAAGAACAGCTTTGAAACATCTTTATTCACAGAATACACAAACCTCTTGCCGTATTTCCACTTAATTCCCAAGAAAGGAACAGTTAGCTATTTGCTTCAGTGGAGGAGAATTGCACACAGTTTTTTTTTTAAATGTGAATGAGTATACTGGCCCCATTGAGAGGAGAGGGAGCCTTGATCAGCATTCTCAATTTCAGTTTGGTTTAACTGGCACGTATGATGTTTAGGGGCCAAGTGTTTCATGGTACTATGCTCCTTCACTTTCCTCCTAAAAGGGGAAAAATGAATGACACCACTTTCATCTCAGTTCAGTACAAAACCTTATACTATTTCTTATCACAGATGAAACGTACGATTTGGGCAGAGCCCATGGGCAATAAATATTCAGTGGCTTCCATACAATATCAGAAAATTCACTTCCTTGTTAGCACTGACAGAGAAACCAACATCATCTACAGGACAGGCAAATGAAAGGTGTACTTTGTCACCAAAGTGTCTGGTCATGTATTCTCAATTCTCTAAAAAAAAAAAGCAAAATGGTAACCTCAGTGCTGTACTTTATCACCTGATTTTCTTCTCTGCAGCAGTTAGTCACCTGAGTCCTCAACATTAGACATCTCGATTGTTATCTGCAGCTTCTGTTCATCAATGAGAACCAAAATTGGTCTCAGGAATTCCAGTCTCAACTACCATTTTGACACATACCTTCACAGCCACCAAAAGCTATTGTACACATTACACAATTCTAAGCATCAAGAGTTTAAGAAACACCTTAATGTAAAATGAAAACACAAACTGTCACTTAAATTCATCCAAAGAAGTTAGATTATATAAACAAAGGGAAAATTCAGTTCCATGACAATCATATTCTTTTTACAAGAGCCAGTTACAGGGAGAAGAACCAAAATCTTAAAAGACTAGTCAAAACCTGCTAGGCAACAGTAAGCGAATCCTCGTGAAAAAGTAACAGGTAAAAAAATCACAGGAAAAAGTCGTAATAATCTTTCCTAAATAGTGACACCAAGGGTTTTAACCCAGTATGTATCCACCTTTGCGGTGTGTTTAGTATAAGCCCATTGGGGATTAATGTATAAACATAAACAAAAGACTGTAAATATCAAGAAGAGAATGACCCCTGTGACTTTATTACCGGCCACTATAAATTAATGTGGCTTTTTTTCCCCTAGTCAAAATTGACTTTTTTTCCCCCCCGAGACTTTTTTCCTGACCACCAAGTAAGCAGTGGGTAAAACCTCTGTTTTCTTCCGAGTCACCTATTCCATATTTCAAGCATTTACGACTGAACTCTGCCTACACACAAAACGTACCAGTCAACAAAGATGACATGAGGGTGTCCTCTCCAGTTTGAATTCTAACTTCCCTCTCTCATACATTTTCTAAGAATACCACCTGAGCAAACCTTGACAAGAACTTCAATTTATTGTTGAGGAAGGCTATAGCACACAGGTTACAGCAAACTCCAACATCTGAGAACATGGTTATGCAGTGACCAACCAACAACAGAGACACCAAAAGCAAAAACTCACTGAACACGACCATCACAAATGAAAGCATGGATAACTGCACACACAATGCACCAAATAAATTATGGTAGTGGATGCCGACCACTCCTAGCTACCCACGACACAATATACAGTATGTTACAGAAATGAACAACAGTTGTATAATGTATACGGTGTACTGTAGTTTAGACTAGGGCATTCAACTAGCCTATACAGTCCAGCTTAAGCTAATGGATTTCTAGCAACTAACGGTTTAGAAGCTGGTAAGCTGAACTCAAAACCATTTTGATTTAGGTTAAAAATTTTGTATATAAGGCCTCAATACAAAACAAATGTCTATGCAATAGGTCATTCCTTTCAAACATCCATCTTGTGCCGCTGTGATATTTACAGTATTATGAATCACAGTACAGTTCATTAAGGGAAGAAGGTGGTTGTGTCTGTAAAAGCTGATTAAATACCAGACAAATCCAGTATCAGAAATGAACACTAACACACATACACAGATAGCTAGGCAAACACTGACTTTTTGCATCTCAATTATGTAAACTCAGTAGTGTACGACATTTGCATTACTATAACACAGTAGGTATAACTACAAATTTCTACGGTATACAAACCACGTCAGTAGCGAATGCTACAACTCAGACGAAAATCAAAATCGAAAGGCACAGATGCCCCACAGTCAACTTTGTAAATGCATGCAGCCTATGACATGCATTGGACGACCTTCGGATCACAGTGTCTAGCCTCTAAATATGACGAAGTCAATGTTTGTATAGTATTCCACAAATATATAGCAAATTTGCTGTAAAATATCTTTAATAGGGTTAAAATTACAGCATCAATAATACATAGTATGCATACGAAGGAGATTGCTGACAGAATAGCAAGACGTGTTTGGTAAAAGCAGCATTACAGTATATACTTATGTTTTTGACTGTTGATTTGCTTTGATTTAATGAAGGTTTGGTCTGATGACCTGGCACTGAAACCATTACATTTTTCAGTACCATGTGTTTTTGACTGCCAATTTTGTTTGCTATAAATAACCCACATTTACCATAAGCTAAAACTAAAGATAGCTTACAAAATGTACAATTATATTGTACTGTTATTTGTGAAAGACCATACTACAATGCAATTGAAGTCTTGAAGACGGGACCACTCTCTCTCCCTCTCTCTAAATAATCTAACAAAGTACCTGAGTGATTTTGATGATACTGTTCTCATGCAAATGTGTCACAAATTTTTAGAAACCATGAGCTCCTCAGACCAATGCTTGAAAACCAGGTGTCAGTCCCTGATTTCAACACCATATGCCTGAGTTTGAACCCAGACCACTAAGCTCAACACTTGAAAACCAGGAACCTCCGAAGCCAATTGCTTATACCAGTCTCTGACCATGGCACCTATCCAGGCGACGTACCTGAAGTCAACATGTTACAACCAAAGGACAAACTAGAACCACACATACGAAAGGTAAGAGCAACATCTGCCAACTCCAAGAATAGCGTATGGTTAGCTCTTGAAATGGCATTCCTTTCGATGACTACAGATGCTAGTGGTGTCATTGATTTTGTGTTCATACAAAATGAGTCAGAAATCCCTGAAAACCAGGAGCTTCCAAGATCAACTGTCTATGCTACAGGTGGAACCAAAAGCAGTCTCTTTATCATGGCACATCCTCAGGCCATGTAATTCAATTCAAAAAAAGAGAGTCAATTCATCGATTACTGGGAAGACATCAAATGCTGGGAGAGCATTTGGCCTCAAGGGCAATGCACAGATGAAAAGATGATTATACTAAAAATCATAATCCTAGCAGACTCTTGCAGGGGCATGACAAGTCCCATATCTCCTCTTTCATAATGTCTGAAAAGGATTTTTCTTTTTGTCAGTGAGAGAAATTTGATACTGGACCTTAGAGCAGATGGTGCAAAACATCCTTGGTGCCATCTAGCTTAAGCCATGCAAGAAATAACACATGAACTAGAACTGTAATATAAAATTTTGACCAACTGCCAGGGGTTGGAACCTACAATGTCATTCAGCGCTGAAAATAACGTTGAGACAATTGTCAGGCAAGGGTGGAAAGTTTGATGGAAGTGAGAGAATATGGATGGAGGTACAGTCGAAGGAATGAGAGGGGTTGCAGTTAGGGACTGAAGGGGTGTTGCAAAGAACCCTAAGTTAAATATTGGTCTAATCTAATAGCCACAGCTTTGCAAGCTTTGTCTGCACCCTCATTTAATACTAGAGTTGATTCACTCTTGAATTTTACTCCTACAAAAGGTAGGATCACACGCAAATCCATACTTACCCAAAAATTATAAAAATGAAGACATCCACACAGTGTGTTTGTCAGTCAATTCAAATCCCTATCCTTTTAAGGGGAATAGCCAGAAGGTTCTCTCTTATACGAAGCAAAAAATTGCACCTAGAAAAGGAGAAGGAAGTTGAGTGTCACGGTAGATGAGAAAAAAGCAGTGATACATAAAAAATTCCTCTCAATCAGTTGTGAAAGGTCTGGGCAGCTACTACCCATACTACAGAACATTGAAAGGTATGATATAAAATGACCATGAATCTTCTGATAAACGGAAACTTATTATTTATTGAAAATTACACAGAAAAAGGGTATCAAATATGATTATTTAATAATAACTAAACTTATTGGTAATGTTGCAAAGAATATAAATAAAACATACTCATCAGAAATCACCAAAGAGGCCCATAGTCATGTAAGAAGGTCCAGGAAAAAATGATGAAAAGGTGTTGAATTATAGTGTTAACAACGAAAAGGTGTTGAATTATAGTGTTAACAACAAGTATAAAAATATGTAAAAAATAGTATTAATCATAATTACCTCTGCTGGCAAAAAGGACAGGGACTTCTCTAAAACCATCTGGAGATGATAATGTGATATACCGGTACTTAACAGGCTCATTTCTCAATTCTGAAAGGAAAAATACAATATCAAAATGAAATCCAACAAAACATATGTAATCAAAGCAGGAATACTATTGACACCTCAAATATACAAACTCTTAAAAGTTCCAGGTACAAACTACTGACTTTCCCCTCTGCCTCAACACCCAGTTACATCAGTCATGACTAAGCGGTGTGCACAGATATTAAGACAAAGAATACTTGATATTTTTAGCAAAACCATCCCATGAATCCAAGCACTCATTTGATGACTGCCTCAAGAACAAAGGCGTGGGCACCTACAGGAATGGACTGAACGAGGCACCCGAGACATTTGCGCACACCAAGTGTAAAAGTTACCCCTGAATGCTTCCGCATTCATTCCAACCCTCTCCTTACATTTACTCATGACCAATAGCCACTCAGAAATTGTAATTCAATTCGCATTGGTAATCTCAACTGGGATCCCTTCATACTTAGCTAAGACGGAAAGTACGACGGAAGAGAAAATATGGACGGAGGTACTGTCACAGGAATGGAGGGGTTGCAGCTGGAAGCTATGGACGGGATGCAGCCAAGACCCTTCAGTAATGCCTACAGTGCACTGACAGAACTAACCCCATAAGGGGCATGACCTTTAAAGTCTTGTGAGCTGTAGAACTATACTGGAGCTATGACACTCAGTCTTCGATTCATTAAACATCCCACTGAAACTCACAAACTACAACTGTATGATGTAACGCTATAATTCAGTCATACCAAAAGATAAAGGAATCAGGAAAGAAGCTCAAACTTCTTTCCCACTTACTCAAAGGTTAATCCTGTTCTGACAATGATTTTCAGGTCCTAAAATTGAATTTAAGTAGAGTGTGCGTGTGTGTGTGTGTCCGATTCAAGATTGGGTGTGATGGTCCTGATATTCCTAAAGCATAAAAAAAGCAATAAAAACAGGCTTCCCCTGATTTGATAAGAGCAACACCAGCTGCAGAAAGTCAAACATTTTTTTACCCCAGTGCAGATCAAATACAATCACTACCTGAATGCTGTACATCCCAGACATTTCATTCTCATTCAGTAATGTAAATTACATTTATGACTAATAAAAATGTGGGAAAAAGCAAAAAATGAATTCGTTTGTCTGTAAAATCAAAACTGCTAACTAACGAGTTGGGTGAATGGACCTTTTTACAAACAGCATAATTCACAAACATGCATCACCTACATACAAAAATCACAAACCAGAACCACTTCGCACCATGACGACACTAAATATATTTGCAAAAATCATAGTAACAAAAATGGAAATGTATCTCAATGAGGAAATTCTCCATGAATTTCTCCACTCAGGACTAAACTCCTTCAAAGGGGCTGCCTCTAGCATGTAAGCCAAAAGGGGTTCCCCACAAAACGGAGACTCAATCACTGGATTTAGAAGCCGTTCAGAACCTGGTTGGTACACAGACCAAGCACCTGAGGATTTAGGCATGAGCGTAAGGGCCTGCAATGTGTGTGAGCATGCCATGCCCATCATATCTTAGCCAGGAAAGTTTCAACACTGAGGCCAGTCACATAACTAGACAACGAGAGTTGAATGTATACTTAACGTCTTTGGTGTGTAAAATACTCTTACTGAAACTTGCAAAATATCTTAGCAGATTACTAGGTCACATAGCAATGGGGTACAGCAGAGCCCTGATGGCCACAGCGTAAATAGCAAATATACCAAGTACATGACAACAAATAAGTTCTTGGAACCAAAGAATAGCAGACATCTTCCTATATAATCCATCTTTGGTCATCAAATAAAGAAAAGGAAAACAAGGTTTCCTAATGTGTGTGTATCATACAATACTGGACAGAAAGCAGTAAACTTTCCCCTCAAATCCAATCGAACTGTTTCACAAGACACCACATAATCAATACATAACATTTTATAACTCAGGCAGTTTTTTTAACCTGGGATAACTGAAAACGACACTAGAAATCTATTTCAACTTGTAGAAAGTGATTTATGAAAGACATCTTACTGTATTTGCTCATTCTACCGGGCCAAACACTCTTGCGTTATTTCAAGTGAATTATCAAAAGCAAAAAAGTGAACTAACATGTCACAAGTGGGTATATCTTTGTTTTCATGTCTATAACGGAGGGAGAAGAAAAAGAATTAGTGTCCGAACAATTGGAGAAACAGTGTCTACTGTGATGAGAGTCAATTCATCACTTACCAGGAATATGATGAAAACATCTCATTTCACTTGTCATAAGGCAGGTACTATTGACAACTGTATAACTGTGTGACTTCCCATCGTGAAATGAAAAATATGGAATTAAAATGAAATTCACCTAAAATGTAAAGAAGCAGAAAAAAAAAGACACCATAAATATTCACGTACAAAACAGGTCCAAACACCTTACTCTTATCTGCCTAGATTTCCAGTTAGGAAGCGAACGGCCCTTGAAACAAAAGCGATTATGATTTTAGACAAGACCTCCCAAGGAAAGAGAGGTCCAGACCTCATCTGCTGAGCAAGATGCTTGCCTCAAGAATGCAGATGTGGGGACACCAACAGGAATGCATAGAAATAGGCATTAAGTAACAGTCACGATATCTGTGTGTCAAATGTAAAGGCTGTCTTTTACCCTAGATGGTTTCATATTCAGTTAAAACTGAGGAAAGAAAACTGGTAAATGGAGTTGACACATATATGCAATCTCTACTCAAATTGCTTTCTGCAAAACCTTTGCAACTGTGTGCAATTTGGGAGTACTGTGGGAGTACATTGGAGCTATGGTGCACAGTCTTTGATTCATACAACATCCTGATGAAGTTTGCTGATTGCAACTGTGTTATGCTGACTCTACTACAAGTCAGTCACGTCAAGAGCGGCAGAAATCAGATTAATTTTCAACCTCTTTCTCACAAGCTATGGGATGCTGCCAACAACCTTATGAAGTAATGCCGACAGTGCTCCATGTGAGGTGAACTGATGGCACTAACCCCCCCAAATGGGGCTTTGTACTAAGGATCATATACAGCAACCAGTTCTAGGAGTTAGGAAGCAGCATACCCACCATATCTTCCTTCAAATCTAAAGGATATAACAAAAAACTGTACAATTTATTTGTCATTCATTACCGAGAGAGTCATGTGACTGAACAAGGACAGGAGCAGCTAAATGAATTTTGCTTTCCCTCACCCCTACCAAAATAACAAAGGTGGAAGATCTAGGATAAATATACCAGACATTCAAAATAAATTGAAGATATCTAGTGAATGAAACACCACCATTAATTTCATATAATATAAACAACAAATCTACTGGTCACTTTTAATGAGGGCATTGTGGTTATTACAATTAGGACACAATACCAAGTTTCGAAGAGCAGTCTAGGAAGACCCTCACTCCTTCGAAAGGAAACAATAATTCTCAGAGTTGAAAATCACTCGAAGCTATCACAAACAATCTAAAATATACCTTAGCATGGGAGACATGAACAGTGCATGCGACATTCACAATGCACGTAACCTGAAATAACCGAGTGCTTTCAAGAACTTGGATCCAGCTACAATTAAAATTCAAAAGTGACAAGATTCTCTACACAGCGTTCGTTCCTCATACGATTTCCTCAGCAAAAGTAATACAATTAACCCGTAATGTCGTCATCAGAATACTAATATTAACATCACCCTTCAAGTAATACCCCACAAACCATATAATGCAAAGGATAGTCAAGTTAGTTCTTTATGCTCCCAATCACAGACTGATAACAGATTGGAGTCACAGAAACTCTCCACTGGGATATGTATAGCATAAAAGCTATATTCCATGGAAAAGTCTGCATTTCGATTGGTACATACGGCTGTAAAGACGAGGCACAACTAATAACTTGGGGTCGCAGAGAGAAAATGGCTCCTAGGATGTTAGTGTGCTGAGAGACAGATCGTTTACCAGTCCTCAAATTAATATTGAAAAAATGCAGATGATACGAAAATCTAACAAGGAAAATATTATCAACAAATGAAAATGCACCTAGGGAAAAATACTTATATACCAGAGAAAACTCAGAGTTGCTACTGGGTTTGGCAATAGCACAGAATGGAAAGCTGTGGCAAGCATTAACTCGACCCTGAGCATCCTTGGGATGCTGCAATAACTGACTAACTGATTATCAGGTTCCCTTCGGACTAATCACATCTGAACCGTGTACAAATGTTCAACAAACATGAGGTACTGTGCAACAGCTGTAGGGAATTACGAACTCCATCATATCCCTGACACACAGCCAAGTGATATTCACAAAGGTTAGTTTTGGTCCCAAAACAAATCAAAGTCATGAAACTACATGCATAAACTTTCCAAGAATAATGTATAAACATGACATTTTTATTCTAAAATAATGTTTAACACATACTTACCTGTTAGTTACATATAGCTTTAGTCTTGACGTCACGGCAAAATTTCAAAACGCGCGGCAGCGCCAGTCCGAATATCGGGTGATCGCCCTTACCTGCCCTCTGTCGGGGTACTAGGAACTATTCCAACATGCTTCAGAATAATTTGCCTACCTGTCCCCGTGGGGAGGAGGGTGGGCTTTCGTATATGTAACTAACAGGTAAGTATGTGTTAAACATTATTTTAGAATAAAAATGTCATTTTAACACATACAACTTACCTGTTAGTTACATATAGCTGATTGACACCTTTAGGAGGTGGGGCAATGACAGCTAAAAAGAGTTGTTGGAAACATTAAGGTTATTAATGTAGAAAATTTCTTAGTTCCTCACCTGCTAAGGTAGCTGATTCCACAGTTACTGCCTCAGTAACCTGCTATCCTTAGAGCAACCGCGGGGTATAATGACCTGGTCGCAGATTGCTTAAGCTGGGTATCAGTCACCTAGGACATGGCCGTGACAATACCACAAGTATGCCCCTGCTCAGGGCGCAGCACAAACATCATGAATTACAAAAGGGGTCACCCAACACCAAAGAAAAAGCATAACCATAAAAACCAAAACCAACTGTGGGGTAAAACTATCCAACACTTACCCTCACAGACAACCGTAAAAAACCTTCACACTCCAAAAAACAAGTAAGTAAAGGTAGGTTAATCCTCCTTTACCCCTTTACCCATTACCGTGCCAGATACAACAAAGGGCCCTAACGTGCTGCACTCATCAAACACTGTCTGTACTTGCGAGAGATAATGCAAAGCAAATACAGACTTACATCTCCAGTAGGTTGCTTGCACAATATCTTGAAGGGAGAGGTTCCTTTTATAAGCGAGAGAAGTAGAGATAGCCCTCACTTCGTGAGCCTTCACTTTACACATTTTCAAATCATTCTCTGAAATATTGGAGTGAGCTTCAGAAATCAGATCTCTAATAAAAAAGGACATGGCATTCTTGGACATCGGTCTAAGAGGGTTCCTGACCGAACACCATAAGGAATCTGAAGGACCCCTAATATCTTTAGTCCTTCGCAAATAATATTTCAAGGCTCTGACTGGGCAGAGGAACCTCTCCTGCTCCTTACCTACCAATTCCGACAGACTCGGAATCTCAAAAGAGCGAGGCCACGGGTGCGAAGGGGTCTCGTTCTTGGCCATAAAAAACAGTTTGAAAGAACAAATTGCTTTTGAAGCAGAGAATCCTACTCTCTTATCCAAGGCGTGGATCTCACTGATTCTCTTAGCTGTAGCTAACAAAACTAAAAAGAGGGTTTTCCTCGTAAGATCTCTTAAAGAAGCAGAATCCATAGGTTCAAATTTCTCAGACATAAGCCACTTCAGGACTACATCAAGATTCCACGAAACAACTTTAGCATCTGACCTCTTAGAGGTGCCGAAGGATTTAATAAGGTCCGTTATATCTTGGTTATTAGAGATATCCAAACCTCTGTGACGAAAAACAGTAGCCAGCATGCTACGATAACCTTTAATTGTGGATACAGAAAGGTTCTTATTCCTGAGGAACAAAAGAAAATCCGCAATCTGCGTCACCGAGGTTCTGGAAGAGGAAATGTCATGATCTTTGCACCATGAACGAAACATATTCCACTTGGACTCATAGACCTTGATCGAAGATGGTCTTCTGGCTCTAGCGATGGATTGAGCCGCTTTCTTCGAAAATCCTTTGCTTCTGAGTAGACGTTCGATAGTCTGAACGCAGTTAGCCGCAGACTTGACAGGTTTTCGTGAAATCTCCTGAAGTGGGGCTGTCTGAGTAAATCTACTCTGTTTGGAAGGCTCCTCGGGAAGTCGATCAAGAGATCCATGAGAACTGGGAACCAATCCCTGGAAGGCCAGAAGGGGGCTATCAAAGTCATCCTGGTGTTGGAGTGGTGCTGAAATTTCCTCAACACCGCACCTAACATCTTGAACGGCGGGAAGGCGTAAAGGTCCAGACCCGACCAATTCAGTAGCATTGCGTCCGTCTGGAAGGCTGCTTGGTCCGGGACAGGAGAGCAGAAGATTGGGAGCCTGTTCGATTTGTTCGTCGCGAACAGGTCTACCAGAGGTTGACCCCAAAGTCTCCACAGCGACTTGCACACTTCTTCGTGCAAAATCCACTCTGTGGACAGAACCTGGTGCTTCCTGCTCAAGGAGTCCGCTCTCACGTTGAGGGCTCCCTGAATGAATCTTGTTAGGAGCAGAATCTTGTGCTTCTCTGCCCACAAAAGGAGGTCTCTTGCTACCTCGCTGAGGGAGTAAGAATGAGTGCCCCCCTGTTTTTTTATGTAAGACAACGCTGTGGTGCTGTCTGAATGAACCAGAACTGTTTGTCCCTGTACGAATGGTAGGAAGTGTACGAGACTCAGGTGGATTGCTTTCAACTCCTTCTTGTTGATGTGCCATTCTTTTTCTGTCGCATTCCACAAACCTGAAATTTCTTTTACACCCAACGTCGCTCCCCATCCTACTTCTGACGAGTCTGCAAACAGTTCGTGGTTCGGGTTCGACGGAAATAGAGAGAGACCTTTCTCTAATTTTCTTCGATCTAACCACCACCTTAGATCTTCCTTGATAAGGTCCGAGATTGGAAAGGAGAAGGAGTCTGGAAGCGTTTTCCTGTTCCATTGCTCCCTGAGGTAGAATTGAAGGGGCCTCATGTGAAGTCTCCCCAGGGAGACAAACTTTTCTATTGACGCCAGAGTTCCCAGGAGGCTCATCCAAGCCTTTGCGGAACAGGTATCCATATCCAGAAAGTTCTGGACTTTTGCGAGACAGTCCGAGATTCTTTGATCTGACGGAAAAGCCAGAAAAGGAACTGTTTCCAGTCTCATTCCTAAATAGATCCTGGATTGTGAGGGAGATAGGTGAGACTTCTTCCAATTGATTAGAAGTCCTAGCTTCTGTGTCAAGTCGAGAGTTACTTGCAAATCCTCCAAGCACTGAGGCTGAGACTGGGAACGAAGGAGCCAATCGTCGAGATAGAGAGAGATCTTTATTCCTCTGAGATGAAGAGCTTTGGCAACAGTGGACATAACTCTTGTGAATACTTGAGGGGCTGTGGACAGACCGAAGCACAGAGTCCTGAACTGATAAGTCTTCTCCTGGAAAACGAAGCGAAGAAACTTCCTGGACGCGGGATGGATCGGAATGTGAAAGTAAGCGTCCTGCAGATCTATTGAGACCATCCAATCCCCCGGACGAAGAGAATTGAGGACGGATTGCGTCGTCTCCATCGAGAAACTGGTTTTCTCCACGAAAAGGTTGAGAGAACTCACGTCCAGGACTGGTCTCCAGCCGCCTGAGGCCTTTGGAACAAGAAAAAGGCGGTTGTAAAAGCCTGGAGAGTTGACTTCTTCCACGATCTCTATCGCTCCTTTTAAAAGCATGGAGTCTACTTCCGCACTCAGAACCGAGCATTTTTCTGAGTTGCTGGAATATGCTGTCAAAGCTAAAGGTTCTGTTGCAAGAGGGGGCCTCTTGAGGAAGGGGATAGAATATCCTTCCTTTAGCACGGACGTGGTCCACTGGTCCGCTCCGATCTCCTCCCAAATTTGCCAGAACTGCTGAAGTCTGGCTCCGACTAGTGCATGGAGGACATGCAGATCACTTTTTACTTGAGGGTTTGATAGTCTTGGAGACAAATCTTGCTTTGCCCCGGAAACGAGATACTGTACGCGTGAGGGGCCTGCCACGAAAGGGCCTATCTTGATTAACTAGAGGACGAGTTTGCGCTGGCAGAGAAGGTTGAGGAGCTTTTGGTTTCCGAGTGGATTGCGCCAAAAGGTCCTGTGTGGACTTCTGAGTAAGGGATTTCGACACTTCGGCCACAAGTTCTTGAGGGAAAAGGTACTTCTTATCCAGAGGTGCGAAAAGAAGAGCCGATCTTTGAGTCCTAGAAACTCCACGAGCGACAAAAGAGCACCAAAGTTGTCGCTTCTTAAGAACTCCTAACGTGAAGATGGAGGCTAACTCAGACGCACCGTCACGAATCCCTTTATCTAAGCAGGACATAACAGAAGAGAAATCATCGAAATGCGCTTCGGAAAGACCAAAAGACTTTACCTTCCTACCCAAAGCGCCAATAGTCCAGTCCATAAAACTGATGACTTCCAAAACTCTGAAAACGTTCTTCAAAAGGTGGTCCAACTCTGAAGGAGAGAAGAAAATCCGAGCCGAGTTCATCGCAGAACGACGAGTAGAGTCAACGAGACTGGAGAAGTCTCCCTGAGAGGAGGCAGAAGCTCCCAGAGAGAAAACTTCCCCAGTGTCGTAGCAAGCCTTCGTCTTAGTAGAAAGCTTGGAAGGAGGGAAGCAGAAAGTGGTTTTCCCCTGATCACGTTTGTCTTCCAACCAGGAGTTCATTTTCTTTAATGCCTTTTTGGCTGAAATAGAAAGCACTAACTTCATAAAGGAAGAGGTAGGAGGCTTCGAGTCTCTTGCGTACTGAGAGAGAGGGGAAGCCGGAGCCGCAGGTGTAAAATCCTCAGGAAAATTATCAATAAAGAAGCGAAGAAGCTTCTTATAATCCGAGCGAGAGGAGTCTGGTTCGTCTACAGGAAACTCTTCCACAACTTCTTCCTCAGACGAAATAGGAGAAAAACCTTCCGCTTGCACATACACATCTTGTGAAGGAGGAGTAGGAGCCTGAATAAGAGCTTGAGGAGGAGCCTGAGCCTGAGTAGGCGCCACAAGAGGAGCCTGAACTGGCGCCACAAGAGGAGCCTGAACTGGCGCCACAAGAGGAGCCTGAACTGGCGCCACAAAAGGAGCCTGGGATGGCGCCTCACCTGGCGCTACCTGAGGCGCTTGAGCCTGAGAGAGCGCTAAATCTTGAGGGAGCGCCTGAGCCTGACTAGGCGTACGAGCCTGATCCTGAACCAAAGGAGGATCAAGAGACACAGATCGAGGAGGAGCTTTCGTACTGGGCGCTCCGAGAGCTCGAGACGAAGGAGGAGGCATCAAATACACTTCAGAAGGCTTAGCTGGAGAAGAACCAGGCCTTCCGAGCCCGCCAAGAATGCTTCCAATTTTCTTGTGCATCGCTCGAAGAAAGTCATGAGTAGACGAGGATCCAACTGGGGAACGATGATCAGTAGAGCCAGGATCGTGATGAGGAAGAGGCGCAGAAGCCACAATAGGCTTACGTGAAACCAAAGGAGAAACACCGGGAACGCTGGGCAACACCGAATGGGAAGTCTTATACCTCTTGCGCACATGAGCCTTGCGCCTGGGAGAAGACTCTTCTGACGACGAAAATCTCTCCGGACTCTCCCAAAAACTACAGGAAGGCTGTGATAAGCGAAATGGCTTCTTCTTCTGAACCGCTGAAGGCGAAAGATTCCTGGACCTCTTCAATGGTCTAGACTCGTCGGGAAATCTCCAGCCTCTGCGAGGCGAATCACTGGAGCTTGAAGAAAGACACTTCCTTGAGTCGCCTTTCCAACGGCGCTCTGAAACAGCCTGGGAAACAACAGGACTGTTCGAGGGGGCGGCTGCTCGTGAGCAGACCCCACTCGCCTCCCTTGGACTTTCAGCATGTCTTCTCCCAGGAGCAGGGGAGCTTGACAGAGGCTTAGGTCTAGGAGAACGAGTAGGCCGAGCAACCACCTCCTCCACCACACTAACACTTTGCACTGCACTTAAATTATTCACAATATTTTGGAAAGAATCCATACGCTCATGAAGGGATTTCACATTAACGCCAATATCCTCCATGGCGCCCACAATAAGGTTAAATCTGGCGTCCATCTGGACTTGATACTCAGACACGGTAACGGGTTCAGGGATATCAGAGTCAGGAATAGGAATATTAATAGCCACGGGGATATTAATAGAAGTTTCCTGCATAGCTAAGGGAGATTCCGGTTTCTGAGAGAGAGAAGAAGAACTTCTAGCTAAAGCTTTCCTGGCTCTATCTTTCTCAAGCTTCTTTACATACTTAGATAGAGCCTTCCAATCTTTTTCAGTCATACTGACACATTCATCACACTTCCTCTCATATGAACATTCCTGACCTCTACAAGCCACACAAATTGAATGAGGATCAAGACTAGCCTTGACCAACCTCGTCTTACAGCCTTTGCTGCAAACCCTAAAGGTATAAGACCCAGAATCTGACATAATTATCAGAAAACCTGACTAAATAGGTGACAAAAATAACTGGCAAAGACGCAAACCAACAAAGAGTACTTCACCAAGTGAAAACAGCTCGATGTAGCAGATACAATGAAATTTCGCTCGAGTACCGACAACAATGTCGCCGGCGTGACGGCAAAATTATTCTGAAGCATGTTGGAATAGTTCCTAGTACCCCGACAGAGGGCAGGTAAGGGCGATCACCCGATATTCGGACTGGCGCTGCCGCGCGTTTTGAAATTTTGCCGTGACGTCAAGACTAAAGCTATATGTAACTAACAGGTAAGTTGTATGTGTTAAATTTCAATTTCTAATATGAATTCCCACTCACTTCTATATAACCAAAGTAGTTGCAATTCCGCAGTATCATTCACAATACCTCACTATTCATCAAAATTGACTAATATATTTTAGCAAAATTTTGGCTAAAACTGTCACTGTAGTTCCAACAAGCCTAGGAATCACATTCTTCAATGAAAGGTACAGAACAGTCAAAGGCAAAGAACTTGAAAGGCTGTAGAGATGGAAAAGTTTAATACAAAGTACAAAGCAATACCTTTGAGAGGCTGAAGGGACACTATTTGTGTTTACAGTGCACCACATAAAAAAACTGCCGTAGGTGACCCCATACAAAGTTAAAGGAGCTGAATGACTTAAGCCGAAGACATAACCACAAGTTGCCAACAGTCTGTACAACTTACAGAACTGATATCTATAATGTTACTGCTCTAAAAATATTAAAGGAATGGAATGGAATATAATAGCATTGAGGCCAAAGGGAAACAGAGGAATAGAAAGATTTGAAAGGTGTAACAGGAGGAGGAAAACCTTTTGCACTTGCACTATGCAACAACTGTCAGGAGACGGATGAGGAAAGCATAATGCAAGAAAGAGAATATGAACGGAGGTACAGTCAAAGGAATGGGGGGCTGCAGCAGCTAGTTAGTATTACAACTGTATTTAAAATCACACTTACCAGAAAGGTGTGAAATTAGGGTGCCGCCTGTTAACGGCCATGCAGAATAAGGTCGGGATTGACCTGAGCTCATCTTGACCTCCCCCAACACCTGTTTAAAGAAAAGGAAAACTGTTCTTATTCCAATCATTATTTTAGCACTCAAGCAGACAGCCAAAAATAAAAATTTATAAATCGTCACAAAGCTAGGGAAACTAAACGAAACTCACTTCTTGAACACGAACCTTTCAGGCCATCACAACTTTAGGGCACATGAAGTAGAGACCGTAAGACATGGTGGAAGCTCCTTGGCATGCCGTGTTTAGGACTAGCCCCTCGGGGATCATTTCGGCCGTTTGCCAGTTTGGATGTTGCTTTGGGTCGTCATCTTGAGGGTGCAGTACAGAAAACTTGCGGCCTTCCCCGACATTCCTGCAAATATTCAATAAAATGTTCAAAGAACGGCCTCAGAACCTTTTCAAGAATAACTATAGCAGAAGAATGGCAATAAGAACTGTGCATCTTATACATTTGATTTTACTTCCATCATCCTTAAAATATTTTGTGTATTTAACAATCAATGTAGACACTAGCATTCTTCAACTGAAACATTTATGAAGCTGAAAATGTTTCAAATCAATAAATGTTCTGTGTTTTTGCTTTGTAAAAGTGTATCAGTGTAAAATGTGCTGGGGAAATAAATCTCAAAGCATATCCTCATGAAGAAAAACTTCTACTGGCACTCACTCTCTTTAGTAATGGTTGTAGGTCTTGTAGGTGGATGGCACTCATGGGTGCCACTTCAAAATCATATCCATCAACTCTTGTGTCAATCAGGACAGATAAAGGCACATTGAGTTTTGAATAATGAGGCCCCAAACGCTAATACTGTATACTCCAAGTGTTGCAGAAAATGTTGATGGGAAGTGATGCCTGAAATGAAAAAAATATATATATTTATCCTAATGAAGCAATTTTGTGTAAGTCATGATTTAATAACGATATTCATTAATGGGTGGACATGCTCACAAACCCACAGACATACAAGTTAGGTTACATGATCAGTTTATTTTACTCATTTTACAAAAACATACTCAAGGAAAGATCCACTGTGATATCACACAAGCAGCAATAAATGACTCGTAGTCTGGAGCTCTCAAAATTTCCTCTGGTGTTATAGCAATAGCTCACGTACTTAAGAAATGTGTAAGGTTAGGTGGGGAAAATGAGGGCTAGAGCTGTTTAAATTGGTTTGAAATATTAAATTGTAATTAAACCAATACTATTTGCATATTTTGTTAAGGTAAAATTCTACTTTAAACCATTATCACACTTCTGACTTGAAAATACTGTCTTATCTTCTAATGTGTGGCATCAAACATTTCTGACATTCATGTCTTTCGCAAATGACCTAACCGACCAAACAATGTCATGCCCTACGGTAAAGACCTGATCCCACAGGTTCGGTTAGGATAGGTGTGGTTGGTTAGGTCATTTGCAAAAGAAACCAATG
The DNA here is from genome assembly GCA_039081455.1 of Macrobrachium rosenbergii. NCBI lineage: Eukaryota > Metazoa > Arthropoda > Malacostraca > Decapoda > Palaemonidae > Macrobrachium > Macrobrachium rosenbergii. The sequence continues at coordinate 75,149 of JANJGK010003487.1, forward strand.
TCAGAAAGGTTCAGAACACATATTAAAACACAAAAATTATATTTTCATATCAAAACTGTGATAATGGTTTAATGCAGAATTCTTCTGTCATTCCAAAGTCAGTGACTGACAACTCTGAGGGGGGGGGAGGAGGGTCGCAGCTCCCTGACATAGGGTGCCGTGCCCTGACCTGGCTGGATCAGGAAACATATTCTTCTGGATAAGGAACCATATTGCTATGGGTAATAAAATATTATGAACCAAAAATATTGTTATTATGGAAAAAAAAATAGTTATTATGGAAAAGGAACATATTGGGTATTATTTTACTTATGGACATTAATTGCTTTCAACATAAAATATAGGTTTTTCTGTTGTATTATGATGTGATTGAATGATTTTGAGGTTTATTTCCATCGCAAATGAATACTTATCCTTCCCCGGCAAATGACATATGCAAAATTAATAAAATTACGACTTGTCAGAATACTGCACCCCCCTCTCCATAGCTAATACGGCAAAACTGTAATCAGTAAACACAGTTTTGCCGTATTAGCTATGGAGAGGGAGAGGGGGGTGCAGTATTCTGACAAGTCGTAATTTTATTAATTTTGTATACAGTATATCATTTGCCGGGGAAGGATAAGTATTCATTTGCGATGGAAATAAACCTCAAAATCATTCAAATCACATCATAGTACAACAGAAAAACCTATATTTTATGTTGAGAGCAATTAATGTCCATAAGTAAAATAATACCACATATTGTTATGAGGTAACACATTTTACTCGAAAAGGAAACACATAGTTATGTATAAGGAAATATACCATAATTAAGGAAAAGGAAACTTATTGATATAAGGTGATTTAAGACATACAGCCTAGCCTATATTATTCAAGAAAAAAACATGTCATAATGGGTTGGCGTCCGGTTCAACTGACCCTAAACCACTCAATGACCCAAAACCCTGACCTTGCCCAATGCCCAAATGTTCATGGTGACCTAAAATACCCCACATTGCTATGCTAATTAGGCCAGCCTTAGCTCACGACCCTAAATGACCTAAAAAGATAATTAAGAAATACAATGTTTTAATGGAAGGATTCCCATACCAGGACCCTGTCCTACAGAAGGATGCAATCCTAAAACCCCCCTCCTAGAGTCACTCCTGAAGGTGCAGGAGGAGGACTCCCTTCCATCCCATGACCACCAAAGGGCACCTAGCTTTAATTTTAGCCGCTGTTAATCTTAAAATGGCGTTATTTAATATTCAGATGCCCTTTGGGGGTCGTGGGATGGAAGGGAATCATCCTCCTCCTGCACCTTCAGGATCGAATCTAGGAGGGGGGTTTTAGGAGTGCCTCCTTCTGTAGGTCAGGGTCCTATGAAGTGCGCCGAGTTTCTGCTCTATTTTAGACGTTATTTACGTTACTTTAAATATAATAACGGCTAAAATAACAATAAATAACGTCTACAATGGAGCAGCAACTCGGCACACTCACACAGGACCCTGACCTACAGAAGGAGGCACTCCTAAAAGTCTTCCTAGATTCGCTCCTGACGGTGCAGGAAGAGGATTCCCTTCCATCCCACGAACACAAAATGGCATTAAACTATACAATAACGCCATTTAAAATTAAAATAACGTCTAAAATAACGAAAAAAAATGTCTAAAATAAGCAGCAACTCGCCATACTCACGTGAACACCAGCAGGGGAATGTTCAATGTTTGTTTACATTCGGGAATTATGGGTAAGAAATGGTTGACCAATCAGAGCGCAGGGTGGCTAGTATCTGGATTCTCATTGGTCGAAAGCCATTGGTAACATAGCCCTCTTAATGGACAGAACACAATTGTAACTATAAGCGCGGGAAGGAATTGACCAATCAGAACGCAGGACGGAGTGACAGCTGGATTCTTATTGGCTGAAATACGTCCTTTTCAAAGCCTACCAGACTGACAGGACACACTCCAAACACCTACGATGTCTTGACTGTTAAAAGTTTGACATTTTCAGACAAACTTTCGATTTTTTCTCATATTTAAAATCGATTTATATATAACATTCTATATAATTTTATTCAGCATTTATTCCTCTTTAATTTGATATATAATTATAACTCCCATCACATACAGAAAATATAAAAAATTGATATAAAATACAAAAAAGTTAAGCAGTGAGCTGGCTTGCAATTGTATCAGGTAATAATCTGGGAGTGTAAAGAGACCTTTATGCAATTAATGCTTTTAAGCTGATTTCAGCCTCTCATAATCTAAGGGGTTACGCCTTTATGACACAATTACTATCTGATACGAGTTAGTTGTTCCTTTTAAATAATTTTATACTAATTCCTTGGAGAGAGAGAGAGAGAGAGAGAGAGAGAGAGAGAGAGAGAGAGAGAGAGAGAGAGAGAGAATAATTTTATACTAATTCCTTGGAGAGAGAGAGAGAGAGAGAGAGAGAGAGAGAGAGAGAGAGAGAGAGAGAGAGAGAGAGAGAGAGAGAGAGCATGGTTGTGGGCAGAGGGGTGCATGTGGGGGCTGTGGGCAGAGGGGTGCATGTGGGGGCTGTGGGAACAAGGTTGTATATGGAGGTTCTATATTGGGTTGTGGGCAAAGGGTTGTATATGGGGATTGTAGGTAGAGTTGTATATAGATGGTTGTGGGAAAAGGGATGTGTTGTGCATTGGGGGTTGTAGGAAAATGGTTGTAACGAGGGTTACGAGAAAAGGGATGTATGTTTGGGTTGTATAATGAGGGTTGTGGGAAATGATTTACCTTAGGGTTGTATTTTAGGGGTTGTAGGAAAAGGGCTTCACATGAGGGTTGTGGGAAAAGCAATTTTTACATGTGGGTTGTATTTTAGCGGTTGTGGACAAAGGGTTGTATTTTAGGGGTTGTAGGAAAAGGGCTGCACATGAGAGTTGTGGGAAAAGCAATTTTTACATGTGGGTTGTATTTTAGGGGTTGTGGACAAAGGGCTGTATATGGGGGTTGTAGGTAGAATTGTACATGAGTGGTTGTGGGAAAAAGGATGTGTTTGGGTTGTAGGAAAATCGATTGTAAAGAGGGTTGTAGGAAAAGGGATTTATGTGTGGCTGTATATTGGGGTTGTAGGAAAACGGTTGTATATAGGGGTTGTGGGAAAAGGGATGTGTGGGTTGCATACTGGGGTTGTGGGAAAAGGGTTATATATAGGGGTGTAGTAAATGAGATTTAGGTGTGGGTTGTATATTAGTTGTGTGAAAAGGGTTGTATATAGGGGTTGTGGAAAATGGGAATTATATGTGGGTTGTTTTTAGGGGTTGTGGGAAATGGGTTGCATACATATGGGGGTTGAGGGAAAAGGGATGTATGTGTGGGTTGTATTTAAGGGGTTGTGGGCAAGGGGTTGTAGGTAGATTTGTATATGGGCAGTTGTGAGAAAAGGATGTGTTTGAGTTGTATATTGTGGGCTGTAGGAAAATGGTCGTAAATAAATTGTGGGAAAAGGGATGTGTGTGGGTTGTATATTGTGGGCTGTAGGAAAATGGTTGTAAATATACACTGTGGGAAAAGGGACGTATGTGTGGGTTGTATTTTAGGGGTTGTGGGAAAAGGTCTGTATATAGGGGTTGTGGGAAATGGGATTTGTGTGGGTTGTAATTTAGGGGTTATGGGAAACATGTTGTGGGAAAAGGGATGTACAGTATGTGTGGGTTGTACACTGGGGATGTGGGAAAAGTGTTGTAAATGGGGACTGTGGGAAAAGGGATGTATGTTGGGGTTGTATACCAGGGATTGTGGGAAAATGGTTATTAGGGAATGTGGGATATGGGTTGCATGTAGGGGTTGTGGGAAAAGGGTCGTAAATGTTATGAGAAAAGGGTTGTATGTAGGGGGTTGTAGATGGATGGTTGTTTGAGACGGAGATGTGACACTCAAAGTAACATAATAATAATAATAATAATAATAATAATAATAATAATAATAATAATAATAATAATAATAATAATATAATAATAATAATAATAATAATAAATACTGTTTTAATGGATGAACCAAACTGAATGCCCTATTTGCACACAAACACACACATGCAACATTGCTTACAGTGAGCCGTCCAACATATGCTGTCACATGCATTGCTTCTCTTTCATTCTGCCTTTTACTCTTTGCTGTCCATCTCCGATGATACATACACACACATATATATGTCTGTATATGGTGCACACACACATACACATGTATATTATATATGTATGTGTATGTGTGTTTGGTTGAAATTGAAGCTGTGGTTTTTTATAAAAATTAAAAATGTCATTTTAATTCAATTATAATGATAAAATCTCTCTCTCTCTCTCTCTCTCTCTCTCTCTCTCTCTCTCTCTCTCTCTCTCTCTCTCTCCGAAGTTTGAAGTCCCCTGCTTAATAAACAAATTCCTGCCAATAAGACAAATACATTCAGATTTATTCAATTCAGAAATATTACTTCACAAAACTACCAAAGAAATTATATATATATATATACAGTATATATTATATATATATATATATATATATATATATATATATATATATATATATATATATATATATATATATATAACTACATTAAAGAGACATAATAAGTATTTCATGAGATTATTCGTCTAAAAGGAATCCATTTTGAGAAAGTGGCAGAGAGAACCTCCCTTTGCTTGTAATATACAAAGCATTTATTTTTCTTTAAATATACATTTGATATTCCTGTACATGGTCATTTAATCTACACTTACTAATGAGAGAGAGAGAGAGAGAGAGAGAGAGAGAGAGAGAGAGAGAGAGAGAGAGAGAGAGAGAGAGAGAGAGAGAGAGAGAGAGAGTTAATAAATAAAATGTAATAAGACAAACCTTTAATAGAGTTAATTATGAGATATAAAATATGGTGTAAGCCGGCACAATATTTCTTGCAAATATTCATTGCAAAATAAAAGAAACTGCTATTATTGATTAGTGATGGCAAACTGCCCTTATGCCAGCAGAGTCCGTTAGCCCTTGAACTAAATGTAACTTAAAATAATAATAATAATAATAATAATAATAATAATAATAATAATAATAATAATAATAATAATAATGATAATAAATATACAGAAACAAAGCATTTTAGATCGACGGCATAAAAAAATGACTATCATTTAACCTCTATAGCCAAACGAAAGCCGATAATAATAGCAATAACAGTCAAAATAATAACAGTGATGACGATAGAGTCAGAGAATAATGAAAATAGTGAAGGATAATGAACGATAATGACGGGAAATGGAGATAAATAAGGCGAAGTCAGGACGAATTTGCGCTCATTGTGGAATTAAAATGCGGTTAGAAAGGGATTTTTACTCTGGTAAATCCAGGAGATTTATTACTGGATTAATGGATTAATCATTAATATGGCCTTAAATCCGACTGCATTAATGACCGGGGACGAGAGAGAGAGAGAGAGAGAGAGAGAGAGAGAGAGAGAGAGAGAGGATACCAGTGTATAAACATTTATATATCAGCTGGGTACAAGACACAGTGGAGTTAAAAACTTATTATTAATTAACCTCTAGAGCCAAAACTCATCCGATAATAACAGCAACAATAGTCAAAATAATAACAGTAATAATAACAGTATCTCTGACAGTCAAAATAATAAACAAAAAGGGAGGATAAAGGGGAGAAATAACGAATAATAACAGATAATTACGACGAACTCGCTGTGGGAACGAGAGTTTAAATGGCCGACAGTTCCGAGAGCGGCCGCATGGCGGCGCTGCCCAAGTGAGAAGTCCCAAACGAAAGCGAAAGTGAGGGAAGGGTGTGTGCGTGCATATGTGTGCGCGCGCACAAGCGTGTACGTTTCTGTGTGAGAGCGTACGTTGAGGCGTGTGCGTGCTTACTTGAATGTGTGTGTGTGTGTGTGTGTGTGTGTGTGTGTGTGTGTGTGTGTGTGTGTGTGTGTAGGGGAGGGTGAAGGAGGGGGGGGAGGGACTAAGCCAGTGGTGGTGTAGCTGCCGAGGCCTGACTGGGAGCAGGAGAGCTCAGTAGGCCGGTGGCGGCCTTCGCGAGAAGACGTTTAGAATGTAGCTCTGGGAGTTTCAGAGGATTGACCGATGTCTCGCAGATTTAATGGAATTAAAACATATTGTTGTCGCTTTTATATTATTCCATATTCCTATTTTTATTAAAGATGATTCCCAGTTAAGTAAAGAAACAAACTCATGAGCTTTGAATTACTCAAAAGATCACAAAAATGTGTGAGAGAGAGAGAGGTTAAGAATAAAAAGTTAATTTTATCAATAAAAAAGGGAAGAAGATTCTCGCATCTTTCAGCGTCCATGACAACAGAGTATGGAGGCTGTATTGCAAGATGACAGAGAGAGAGAGAGAATGGGGGGAGGAACATTCAGATATCTAAAATGGCGAGGAATAAGGCTTCTAAAATGCACAAAATTAATACAATTTCTCATTCCTTATATATATATATATATATATATATATATATATATATATATATATATATATATATATATATATATAGTATATAATGTGTGTGTGTGTATTTTGTAACGTAGTATCTTGCAGCATCTTCTAGTTCTAATTAATATGACGAAGGTGGTCACAATAACAGCCAAGCTTCTCGAGTTCATGAACTGCTCTGTGAAGATTTCCTTTCAAAAAACGAACCCATAAGACGAAGACAGGATAGGTACAGTAATAAAGCTATAATGATGATGATGATGATGATGGCAAAAGGGGAAGACAAAGATCACTGCTGTTAATGTCATCTATGTCGTAAGGACGAGTCGGCTATGTGGATTTGAAAAATTTTTAGCCATATATTTTTTTATTCTATTAGAAACTTCAATAAAAGTAATAAAAAAATATCCTGATCGCCATTAGATCAGGGCTAATGATAATGGAATAATAATGAGAGAGAGAGAGAGAGAGAGAGAGAGAAAGAGAGAGAGAGAGAGAGAGAGAGAGAGAGAGCTTGATTTAATCTCAAAATCAATCTCCAAGACTCAAACACATGACAGCAATCTTTCAAGAGACAAGTAGTCCCCGTGGGGAGGTAGAGCCGTCAGTGCACCTCACGTGGTGCACTGTAGGCATTATCTGAGGTTCTTTGCAGCGTCCCTTCCATGGCCCCTAGCTCTCTAACCCCTTTCGCTCCTTTTACCGTACCTCCTTTCATATTCTCTTTCTTCCATCTTACTTTCCTCAACCCTCTACTTTTGCCGTCAATTTCCCTTTCAGTGCTGAATGACCTCACAGGTCCCAGTGCTTGGCCTCTGGCCTAAATTCTATAAGCTTTTCTGTCCAATAATAATAACAATAATAATAATAATAATAATAATAATAATAATAATAATAATAATAATGAATTATTATTATTATTATTATTATTATTATTTTAGAAAAAATAACATACGTACATAAAAATCTTTCTCCTGCGTCTGGTATTGAAAATGGCAGTGGAGAGAGAGAGAGAGAGAGAGAGAGAGAGAGAGAGAGAGAGAGAGAGAGAGAGAGAGAGAGAGAGAGAGAGAGAGAGAGATCACTACTTCTGGAGAGTTGAAGAAGAAAGATGGAGAAGTCATGTTCTTCGACACCGTGATGACAGTCACACTTTCCACTAGAAAATTCAAACACCTTTCCTATAGCGGTGCCAGACGCACGATCAGGGCTAACTTTAGCCTTAAATTAAAGAGCTGAAGAAACAAACAAAAGAAAACTGGTCGAATGAAAGTCAGGTGTCAGTCAGTCAGCCAGTCAAGCCATCCACTCTATCTGTCAGTCAGTCATCCAGTGTGTCAATCTGTCAGTCAGTAATCATTCAGTAAGTCGGTCAGTCACCCATTCTTCCAATCTATCTGTCAGTCAGTCATCCAATATGTCAGTCAGTCAGTCATCCATATATCTGTCAGTCAGACAGTCAGTCATCCAATACGTCAGTAAGTCAGTCAGTCATCCAATCTGTTAGTCAGTAATCATCCCATATGTCAGTCCATCCAATATGTCAGTCAAGTCAGTCAGTCATCCAATATATCTGTCAGTCAGTCATCCAATATATCTGTCAGTCAGTCAGTCAGTCATCCAATATATCTGCCAGTCAGTCAGTCAGTCATCCAATATATCTGTCAGTCAGTCATCCAATATATCTGTCAGTCAGTCAGTCAGTCATCCAATCTGTCAGTCACCAGCCTTACAACGCTTATGGAAATAAACGAACTCTGTTAATGCTACCAGCAGAACAGATATTGCTACTAGTAGGACATATACTGCTACTAGCAGGACATATAATGCTGCTAGTAGGGCATATACTGCTACTAGCAGGATGGATAGTGCTACTAGTGGTACATATACTGCTATCAGCAGGACAGATTTTGCTACTAGTGGGACAGATACTGCTACTAGTGGGACAATTACTGCTGATAATTGGACAGATACTGCTACTAGTAAGGCAGATAAAAGCTACTTGTGGGCAGTTACTGCTACTAGTATGGCACTTAATGCTACTAGTAGGGCAGTTACTACTACTACTAGCAAGGCAGTTAATGCTACTAGTGGGGCTTATACCACTACTGTCAGGATGGTTATTGCTACTAGTAGAGCAGCTAATGCTTTTAGTAGGACAGTTGCTGCTACTAGTGGGATGGTTACTGAGACAAGCAAGGGAGATACTACTACTAGTAGGGCATTTAATGGTACTAGTAGGACAGTTCTCTAATAGTGGGATGTTACTGCTACTAGTAGGGCAGTTACTACTACTACCAGAGCAGTTGATGCAACTAGTGGGACGTATATTGCTACTAGTGGTATAGTTACTGCTACTAGTAAGGGAGACACTGCTACTGGTAGGACAGATACTGCTACTAGTAGGGAGACATTGCTACTGGTAGAACAGATATGATACTGCTACTGGTAGGACAGATACTGCTACTAGTAGGACAGATACTGCTGCTAGTAGAAGGACACTGCTACTGGTAGGAAGTTACTGCTACTAGTGGGACAGTTACTGCTACTAGTAGGGAGGTACACTTAACACTAAATTATCTGGTGTCACAACAACAATGGTCATCGAGAGAGAGAGAGAGAGAGAGAGAGAGAGAGAGAGAGAGAGAGAGAGAGAGAGAGAGAGAGAGAGTAGCAGATATGGAAACTAAAGGAGGTCACTCTGAAGAGAGTGGAGAGAAAGCAACAGAGAAAGTACCAGATATGTGATGACCTTACTAAGGACCTTTTGCTGATGACTATATTGAACTGATTTAGGGGTAAGCACAGAAGTCTCAGGCTCTTTGGAAAGGTAGCCACCAGCACAAGCCACTTTCCTCAGTACAGAGAATTATACCTGAAAACTACCTTCAATGACCTTGTCTGAGCAACGGCAGGAAAGCGCAGAGGTGTAAAAATGCAAGCAAGAAGCCGTTCATTACTTTTTTATGTCAAACAACCAGGATCAAATACAAATAACAACAGAGAGGTCGCAACAAACGTCAATTCTGGAGAAATGCTTCAAAAGAGGAAATAGCAGATAATGTGTTAGAAAGGAGACATCTAAATGGAAGGATTATGAAGACAGTGCCAGGTCTTGGAAGATAGGCAACTGCAAGCGTCTTCTTCATTGCATATACAACAAACAGCAGACCAAGAGAGTAAAATCAGAAGTGTGGGAAAGGTCACGCCACTTTCTAGAGGACAAACTAGCACAGGCAGTCCCCGGGTTATGACAGACTCTACTTCCAACATTCCGAGCCTACGACACTCTTTAAGTATATCCGTCAAAAATTATTTCCTGGGTTACGGCGCACGTTCCGGGGTTACGACACCGATCCAACAGAAGAAATATGGTTCCCAAATGGCAGAATGGTCAAAATTTGGGGGGGTTTTTTGATGAAAAATTCAATATAAACGCAGGATTAAACGTATGGTTTTCTTACAACTTGCAATGACATTTTGGGTTACGACGATTTTCAGGTTATGACGATTTTTGGCTTACGACGCGGCATCAGAACGGAACCCCCACTATACACCGCAGACTGCCTGTAGTAGGAAAAGACCTCAATGATCACACAAGGAAGGCCAGAGCGTTGGTTTTCAGAAGAGAAGAAGCAGTAGAGGATTTCAACCAGAACCAACCATTCAAGTTGCTTCCTGCATTGTTTAAGAAACAAAGAGTAGAGTTGATAATATACAAGTGAAAAACATGAAACACACAGGTTTTATTATGATGAGAAGTAAAGGTATAAAAGGGAATTGCACTGAAAATGCAAGGAAGATGAAGACAGACAATAAAAAGAATACGGACAGAGAAAAACGACATAGAAGGAGGAGTATAAGAAAGAAAGAAAATGTTCTGGACAAAAACCTGGACTAAGAAATATGGAGATATGAAGTGGACAAAAAATATAAATAAAAATATGGAGAAATTACATTTGCAAAGAGTGAAATAATGGAACTAAAAACCCTGTATTCTAACAATCTAATGAGAAGCGAAACTTTAACCACGACCCGGTGGTGGCCTGTCCTATATCGTTGCCAGAAGCATGATTATGGCCAAATTTAATCTTGAATATAATAAAAACTACTAAGGTTAGAGGGCTGCAATTTGGTATGTCTGATGACTGAAGGGTGGATGATCAACATGCCAATTTGCAGCCCTCTAGCCTCATCAGTTTTTAAGATCTGAGGGCGGACAGAATAAAGTGTGGACGGACAGACAAAGCCAGCACAACAGTTTTCTTTTCCAGAAAACTAGAACTAGTCAATGACAAATAACCAGGATAAATGAAGACTTGATAAAGGAGGGATATGGCCAGAATACTGAAAAGTTTGACAATATTCCTTTACAACGGAAAGTGGGAATTACTCCACAGTAAAATTCATAAGAGGGATAAACTAAATACTGGAGGAAGTGCTTCAGGAAAGGCTCTGAAAAGTGGCTAATACTGGCAACTATCCATTTGACTCTATGTCAAAGAAACCAGTATTTATGACCGAGTACCCAACCACAGAAGCACCAAGCAAATGCTGTGGAAATGACACAGCAATTTTGTGGTTCCTGGAAAGGCATTTCAAAAGTACCACAACAAAGGGAGAGG